>JAHPZR010004815.1:60000-65000 GCA_019787425.1 Platygyra sinensis
ATTGCACTGAATATTTTTGGGCTTACAAACTCTGTGGCCTTATTCGCTAACGAACGCCAATTTTTTGAGATTTAGAGTGTTCTTCCGGGCATTATTTCTAAAAAAACGAAGTTGGTGACTCCCCATTTTTTACATTGCTGACATAATTAAGTCGTCATCTTATTGTGGTAAAAGTTTACAGAAAAAGATCTATAATGTTGGCAAATGTTCGCGCGAGAGTCATTGAGACAGAATGTTTCTTTGTTCTTTGAGAAAAATTGCTTGGTGCTTGAGGAAATCTTCCTTTCAGATACTTTGCGAAGAGCCACTTAAAGTTGCTTTACGAATTGTCACTTTACACTCCGTGAATTATTGCTTGATAAGGTTTTACTTAATCCAACGAAGATTGTTTCCGCTCATATACTGATATGTATATTTTGTAAAGCCGGAATATTTCGCTTCATGTCAAAAACGTACTGCAATCGACCGCAAGCTGGACTTCGTAGAAAACTCACCATGAACGGAACTGAATCTAAAGCTGGATCCCCGGTTGTAATGTGTCCCATGAATGACGTGGTTTGGAAGCAGGAGTACCAGGAAGAAAAGATTGCCTTAGCCATGACAGCAATAATCCTGAATGTCGTAACCTTTCCTGTGACGATTTTGATGAATGTGCTGGTGATAATGGCGGTAAAGACAAGACCCAGATTGCGATGCAAATATAACATTTTGCTGGCCTGTTTGGCGGGAACAGATTTGTTAGTAGGAGCGGCTTCACAGCCGAGTTTCATCGCGGGTCAGATTTATGTCATAAAAGGTTTATCTCTAGGTCAATACTGTCGATATTTTAAGGAAACCCACCCTTATTTTTGGATTCCAATTTTTGCATCTTTGTCTCATTTGACATTTATTAGTATGGAACGGTTTGTGGCCATAAAGTACACTTTTCGTTATATGACAATTGTCACGGCGTTTCGTTTAAAAATAGCCGTTGTTAGTTCTTGGGTCATTGCATGTTTCCCAGCTATTCTGCAAAGCCTTTCAGAAGAGTTTGAAATCATTATGAGGGTCGCAGGTTTTATGTTTGGATGTCTCAACATTTTGTTGATAGTTTACTGTCATTTATCGGTATATTTTGTAACTCGTCGTCATGAGAAACAAATCAAAGGTGAACAAGTCTCACCACAAGCTGCCGCTGACTTTGCAAAGGAGAAGAAAGCTTTGAAAACTACCAGGATAATTCTAATGGCTTTGCTTGTGTGTTTTGTCCCCTTGATTGTGTATAATTTACTTCTACACGTCTTCTTTGAAAGTAGTAGTTACATTGTAAACGTAATAGTTTTGTCCCATCCCGTTGTCCTTTCTGTTATCTCGCTCAATTCTCTGTGTAATCCGATCATATATTGCTATAGAAATAAGACGTTTCGAAAGACATGCAAGGAGCTGCTTAAAATGAAATGCACAAACTTCAACGAGGAATAAGAACTTATGAAAAAACCACTATGGCGTGTGATATCGATACTTACCCAGGAGTTTCTGGTATTACAAAATTTGGTGACATTACATGTCAGTGTTCTAATAAACTTCCTTAGAAACTGATTTGAGTGTTCTTACTTTTACTGTATTTTTTCCTTCAGTGAAGAAGAAAAATAAATTGGCAGTTCTGCTATATTTTGTTCTCTTCCTCACGGTGCAAATTTAATTGCAAATCGGGGACCATGAAAAACGAGTTTAACTGAGTTGAAATGAGGAGAATAAACCAAGATGGCGTCCTTGTCTAGAGCCGACAAGAAAATGAGGGCAACTGTAATGTGAAGCTGTAAAAGTTTTGTCGCGAAATATGTCAACTTTGTGAATATTCCTTCTTTACAGAAAGCATTTAAAGTTAACTCAACTAACAGCAAAATCATTGAGTGAAACGTACGTAAATCGGATTATTACATCTGCGAAAGGATGTTTCATATTTCTGGTGGCACAATAGATGCCATGCTTGACAAAACTTGGTACTACCGATATACTTATTGTGAAATTTATCTTGATGATTTACGAATTAGTAACTTCGTTGTGTTGAAGACTTAAGCAAATGGCATTTTGAATTTGCTAAATTGTGTTTACCCCTAAGGTAATGGTTCTTGCCATTGAGCTACTTTGCGAAGTACAAGTTGTACTTCCGAATAGAGATATTAGTTAAGATATCTTGCAAAATGCGACTTTGGTACTAAAGGAAATGGTAACCGAAGATTGTTCGCTTAATGATTGCGTGAAATTTGTAAATTTTAATATTTTGAATTCGCAAAATTGCGTTTACCATTTAGCAACTGATACTTCAAAATACACTTCGATATTTTTACAATTAAAAAGTTGTAAATTTAAGTCAAATATACTTTGGGAAATGTTACTTTGTTTTTTGGTACCATAGGAGATGGTATCTCAAGTTCACGAAATGATTCTTTGCAATTTCTGAAATTTTAATATTTTGAATTTGGAAAATTGGGTTTAGCACTTAGGAACAGATACTTCAGGGTACTTGGCTAGATTTCTCAGTTGTCACTTAAGAAATGGAATTTTTTCTTTAAAATATATATTACTTAAGATACTTTTCAATAGAAATGTTAGTTTGTTTTTTTGCAACCATAGGAAATGGTATCTCAAGATGACCAAATGATTCTTTGCGATTTGTGAAATTTTAACAATTTGAATTTGCCAAAATTATATTTACCACTTAGGAACTGATACCTCAGGATACGCGAAAATTTTACAAGTTAAAAGTTGACTCCGATGACGAAATGGAATTTTGCACGGAATTTTGCACTTTAAAAAAGCGGTCAAGGTGATTTGACTTATTTTGACCATCAACAAAATTATCGTTAATTTGAAGGAAAACATAAAATAATACTTGACAATGATAGAAAAACACCAAAGAGATTGTAATAAAACATAGAGTAACAAGGATGGTTAAAGATGGAGAAGTTTGACACGGATTGCAAACAATGAAAAATTGAAAAATTTAGGCTAAACTTCACAACCGTTCAACTGTTTACTTAGGATACTTTGCTAATTGTTACATACATACATACTTTATTTATTCCAGAAGCAAATTATATATACAAATAAAAAACTAAGAATAAAAGTACTTCTAGAAAAGGAAGTTAAGAGGTTAGCCCTATGCAAAAACTCCCTCAATAAATAGGAAAAAGATAAATATGTATATAAATCAAGATTTTTACATATAAATCAAATATTTTTTTCTTTTGGGTAGCCTAAGGAATGATTTCTGAAGATCACCGAATGATTTTATTTGTAGTTTATTTGAGAAAATGAATCATTTACTGTGTTTGTGAAATTGGGTTTGCAGCTGGGGAAATGATACTTCAGCGAAATTTTTAAAACCTTAAAAGCTGTATTAAACTTACGAAATGGAATGTTTCACTTTAAGAGAGTTTTTTCAGTTCTATTTTTGTACATTCCAACTTTAAGAGAAATGTTACTTGAGATACTTTGCGAAATGTTCTCTATATTTTGGTACCATAGGAGATGTTATCTCAAGACTCTCAGCAATTTGTGAAATTTGAATAATTGAACTTGAGAAATTACTTTTACCACTTAGGAACTGATACTTCAAGATACTTTGCAAAATTTTAATACGTAGATTGAAAAATATGTTTCAAATTTAAAGAAATAGTGCACAAGATACTTTGTAAAAAGTGATTTTAAACGTTGAGACAATTGCTTGGTGCTTTACGAAATGGTTCTTCACGTTACTTTGTGAAATACTGCTTCGAGCGGCACGTCAACGAGCTTTGTGAATTGTTGTTTTTTCTTTACTAGGCTAGTGATTTTGTTAGACATTTCGTAAAGAACATTTCATTTCGTCTTGTAAATTAAGATGGTGCAAAAACTTGCCATGAACACCCAAAGCGAGATCTCAAATAAATGTACTATATTGTACCGCCGGGATGGACATTGGTGGTTTTGTGTCTTGCATTGGGAATTATATTCCTTATCGAATGTTATTTATTATTAGTAGAATTCTACTAGTATACTAATGCAAATGCTGCAACCTGATTGGCTGAGCTACTCGTATACTATCAGCCATTAGAGTACAGTGGCTGCCGGTCGTCGACGAAATGCGATGTTTTTATAGTTTTTTCCGATGTTTTGGAAGGAATTTTAGATGTAAACGGGTAATTACGGTCAAACTATGTGAAGCGTACCCCTCAAGATTGCATTAATGAACTGATCATTTGAAACTTGAACCCGCTAGTCGTTTCAAGAGCGCAATAATGAATTGATTATTCGAATATTGAACTCCCTCGCTCGATCCAAGAATACGGCTAACGGGTTCCGTTTTCGAAAAATCAATTCACTGTTGCGACTAGTAGGTTTGAAACCTACTAGTCTTTTCTAGAATGCAACAGAGAAATGATTTTTCGAAAACGGAACCCATTAGCCGTATTCTTGGATCGAACAAGCGAGTTCAATCTTCGAATAATCAATTCATTATTGCATTATTGAGACGACTAGCGGGTTCAAGTTTCAAATAATCAGTTCATTAATGCAATCTTGTGTGGGGAGGTACTACCCTACAAGACGATCTCGATTCACTTGAAAGACTACACTGCAGGGCAGCAAGAGTCATTTTCAACTTCGCTAATAGGATCTACCGTCAGTGGAAGTCCTCAACAGGGCTAAATGGGACACTCTAAGAACTTTCTATAAGCAATCTATCCTGAAACTAACTTATAAGATGTACCACAATGATTTACCATCCTGTATGACAGCACATATTGTGAAATTGCAACCCTCTTATAATTTAAGGAACAGTCTTAAGTTGGAAATCCCACCTTTTAAATCGAATATCAAAAAGTATTCCATCTTATAGAGGTCTAGTTTTGTGGAATCATTTGCCAATTGAGTGTCGTAACGCGAATAGCGTGAAAAGTTTCTCCAGGATGATCAACAAACTTACTTTGGTCAGGGACATTGACTTTTCTAATTTATTCAGTAGAAGATAGCTTCTC
>JAHPZR010004816.1:0-10000 GCA_019787425.1 Platygyra sinensis
ATAATATTAAATGCTCTATCCCAAAGCCGTTTTAATTTGACCCGGCCCTACATACTGCTGCTCTGAGTATTTACCTTTTGCAAGAGCTGTGTTACTTGCATATCTTTCAAACGGCAAGGAATATTCGGAAATTTGTCTCTCACTCAGTTTCGTAAAAAGTTTTTTAGACACATACTTTCATATCATCCAGATCTTTGCGATGGAACCTGACAATGAAATCACCGAATTGTTTAGAGAGCAACTGAAGAATACTACCAATACCTAAAACTTAACAAAATATTAAGACATAAATGGGAGCCTGTAAGTATTTTCAGACTGATCTTACGATTGTACAGCAGTGCCATCGGGTTATTTCACTTACTTATGGGGAAGGCTGGTTTATAAATGCATGGCGAATCTTCAGCAAACACTCTCCGCTGAATATTTTGAATCTGCTTTAACGCGATGAAATTATTTGTCGAGTTTTTTAGCTCAAGCAAAAATTATGTTGTGTGAAATGATGCATTTCGACAATGTTCTTTGGCCTAAAATGTCTTTGATTCCTGTTCGACCTGGCTTTTCTGTAAACCGATATAGGGAACTCACGCATATCGTACCGCACGACAAAGGCGAGAACGACAACTATTAGAAAATGCGTTTATATTTTACTTCAGAAATTCGTACTTATCTAGATCGATCTATTCACAGAGTCTGTCAGTGCAGTTTGTGTCTGCTGAACAGGCTACGAATGTGTTCAGTTTCAATATGAAAAAAATGGCCATGGTGTATGCTCAAGCTTGAACAGAGTGTCCGCTTATTATTTCCGCTAAACCATCATGCAACTTCGAGCTGCGTAAGTTTAAAAGTGATTGTGAAATTGTGTAGTTCAACAACTGAGTTTCCAGGGCTCCTGGTTTGCGCCTAACATTTATTGAACCGTTACACTCTGACGTGTTTAGCCGTTCAACTCTTACGAGAACGAAATTCACTGAATGTGTAGTTGCGGGTATGTAACATGGAGCTGTTTAGAGCGTGCGATGTTTGATAGATATAAGTTTTCAACACGGATGTCCTAGCAAGGGCCTTATCGGCTGTAAAACCATGTTAGAAATCAAACTAAAGAGTCGAGCTTATTTGTCGCTTGAGCGATCAAAAGAAAAAAAAAATGTAAGGTATACAAAATCACAATTTAAAATTGTTTTTAAAAACTATTTGCACTAGCTAAGCTAAAAAACATTTAATATCAGTACACTGTAAAAACTGACTAGTTGAAATTAACTATTTCGAAATAGTCGTAACTAATGTTAATAGTCGTATTAGCCATTCTAAAAAGGCGAAAATTTCAACTAAATGAAACAGTTGAAGTTACCTTAACTGAGAGGTCATTTTAACCATCTTTTAGTTAGAAGAATTCCAACTTTTAAGATTAGTTTGAGTGACCGACGACATAAGTTGCGGAATGAGTGTAACTATAAGGAGCAAAAAGACGTAAGTAAATAAATTGACCCTCCAAGCTCCTCTCAGTGACTCCTTGCAGCAAGTTGAAAAACCACAGACGCTCATCTACAAAAATGTTCAGCCAAATACGTATATGGATTTGACCAAAGTCTTTAGGAGGCGCTAAAAAGTTTCTTTACCCATCCTTTTACTTATGATATAGCTGTTATTATAATTTGATGCATTATTTCTCTTCATTGGCCGAGAGCCTTCCATGTGACCTGCATGTAACTGCCTACAAATAGTGATCCTGAGTAATTGTAACCGCGCTCTTGTGTAGCTTGCGAACAAACTCGTCCGAATTCTTCAGTTTCGCGCTCCTCTGCCCGCTTTGCTTGCGAAATTTCTTTTCGTCCTTGCCGAGAGCCTGGCACCAGGCTAGCTCTTGCGTGGAAATTGTTAGCACGACTAGTCGGATGACCGGGCGGCTAAAAGCAAGTTATTACAATTTATCCAACAATCAAATCGAACGTTCGATTAATCGAACTCGATCGGTTCGGTAATTTCAGCGCCAAAGATATGGCATCCGGCCTATTGCGTGACAAAGCCACCAAAATTCCTGAGTCACAAAATAGTTTACTTTTTATAGTTTGTAAGCAAAACCTCTTTGCACTCCTTAAACCATTCTCCGCCCGGGGTGCGCAGAGTCACATGCACACAAAAACCCCGCAAGTCGCCGCCGACCCTCCAACTATGGAACACCCCCGCCACGAGACCGTAAGGTACAGGAACTCGATATCGAAACTAACTTGAAACAGTACTGCCCTGCCCCCCCCGCCCCTTCCACCCCCCCCCCCCCCAAAAAAAAAGAGAGAAAATGATTGCTGTGACTCCGGGGGGATGAAAGGCCTTCCCATAATCCTTTGTTTCGAACTATATTATCGAAGTGGGCTTGATCAACGTTGACCATTCTTTCGATCGCGTTTCAGAGTGCTCCGTGCGCCCATTCGACGAATCCAGTGTGATATATCTTCACTGTATCGACCTCTCAACTGAGAAATTTTACTCCAGTGACTAGTTTTGCTTGTATGGAAATCTGTTGTTTGCTTGGGCACTTCAGTTCTCCAAGCGATTTGGCCGTAAGACGTCTTTGTTGTTTCCTCTGGAGCAAAGAAACAAAAGTGAAACTGTCGGAATGATGTAAATAAAACAGACAGGCCAAACACGACTCCTACGGTTCGTGCCATTTGTACCTTTGCCGTTTATTTTTAGGTCTTTCGACCTTTTTGTCGCTTCACCGTGCTCTTGTTTATGAAGGGCATTTCGTGTTGTGTTATAAGGAGAAAACTAGAGCCGTTAGATAGATCGTGCCAAGGCAAATTTTAAGAGGTCATAGGTCTGCATGATTTCCGCTGTTATCTGCGTGTTCCTTCGTTGAGTTTGACACCTCTATAATTTACCATGCGTTAGTGTATTGTTTTGGCTCATTTCTATTGCAAGATTTGTTTTTAAGTCCCCAAGTATTTTCTTTTGAGGGACAAAATATGAAATTTACTGTGAATGTGTTGCTTACTCGCATTCTGTAGTGTGACGCCGGGCCCGGCTATGATTAGAGCTGTTTGCGAGTACAGTAGGTTGATTCTTATCACAGTTGTCATATTTGTCCTCCTACGTTTTCATTCGGAGACGCCGTAGCTTTATTTCGAGAAAGCTATAGGCTTGTCTAGAGAAATTCTAATGTTTCTTGCAGCTATCTGATCGAGCTTATGTTCCTGGAGCTCGATGTATAGGTTTATTTATCCTTTGATCTTTCTAGTACCACAAGATTCAAATTTAACTCATTACGCGCAAGTCTGTTGACTGTGTTGCGTGTTGTATCTGCCATTATTCGGCTTAGTTCTTTCTGGTTTATGAGGTGTTGAGCCACTCTCTATACGTGCTCTCTTGGAGCTGTCCATGATCTGCAACGAAAAAAAACAAAGGGCATATGAAGGAATTGTAGCAAGAACTCGAACCAACATGAATAGTTCGCAGTTCGACAGCCGAGTTGGACAGTTCCTCACATAAGCTTGACCATAACAAACGAGACGTCGACTGTTTTAGAAGAAACCTGGTCCGAAAGATCTCGGAAAACCTTCCTTTCAATAAAAGGGACAATCCAAATACTAGTAGGGCAAAAAGCTGAAGTGATGAAACGAAAACTGTTCACGAACACATGGTGCTGTTTTAAAACAAGGCTTCGAAATGAACCTTTCGCGCCGTATTTCTTAGCTATTTTAACCCGGTAATTTTTGCCAATAAACCTGAGTACATTAGAATACATTTAAATTGACTATGTTCAGTAAAGGTTAAACAAGAGATTTCATGCTTTAACGGGTAAATGTATTCAAGAATATCAGAATAATAAGCATTTAAACTTACCTTGCCGAAAGGTCAGAGAGAAAACAATGGCGACGTCACGGCGTACTGCTCACAAACAAAGCTGTCAAAACAGAACAAAACATAATAGTTACTTAAAGATTATTGGGTATAATTAAAGTAAAGCAATGAAAGACAAATGCAAAAAAAAAAACTTACCGATATCTTTAAAGAAAAGAGCAAACGATCCATCCGAAAAACCGGTATTTAACGCGCGAAAACCGCCATTTGCGTGACGTGGCTGTGTGAAAACATGTATTTTTCACTCTAAGCATCATGGGAAGACCTTTCATCCCCCCCTGGCTGTGACTGTTATCGTAACAGGAAGTGATTGAAGTCTACTTTGTGTTGAGCATCGGCCAAGCAAGGGTTTCAGTTTTCAACTGAATCATTCAGAATGTGCACGCGAACACTAACATAAACAATCATCATCTTTTGGTTCTTCAGGAAAGTTTAGAGGTGCTCTATGCTATCTAAAAGTCGGTCGCAAGTCACTAGGCTTCGCTACAACAAACGGATCAGAGTAGAACTGTGAAACTTTTCATAGCATATGGACGTGAGATCCAGTAAAAACTACAAGATTTTCGCACTATCTCTGGAATTTCCTGCTCGGTTATACATGTCAATTTGGCCATTGTCAATTTGATAATGCACGTGACCACTTCATGCATTCAAACTAAATGATTCACTCTCCAGTCAGTAAACGATCGTTGTTCGGTTAACTGACTCGGAGATTCAACTCATTCGATTAAGTTTTCAGAAAAGTTATAAGCATAAATATTATCGGGAGAGACGACATTGCAGCTGAAGAAAACAGTCAACCTAGAAACGCGTTCGTTTTCTGCGTGAAAATGCGTTTTAGAAGCCGAAGACTTGATTGAGTTTTCAAAGGTAAGCCAAACATCACATGCAACTTCTTTGACCATCCGCTCGTTTAGATCATTGTCTCATATGCCTTTCTTTCTCCCAAAAGCTACCCCTCTTGATGGAGAAAACTTTTTCGATCTCGATTTCTGCACCATAAACTCATTCATACCCAAACTGAAAGCACGCAAGACCGCAAGAGGTCAGTCATCACGGCATCAGTGGACAAAGCAAGCACACACGGTAAGATTTTGATGCTAAAGTAACTATGTATCAGGCGTATTACTGCTTGGTTTGACCAGGTTTCTGTGTTTCTCTTTCTAGTAATATTCATGCTTAAAACTAAGGTGTGCTAAGCACTTCGACTCAACTCGCCGGAAGGCGCATAAATTTTGCATCTCGCTTACATGTTATATCAGCGTAGCTGTGGACGTGTCACTGTGGTCTAACTCAGTTTATATATTGAATGTAGTGAATGATGCTAGAATTCATTCAAGTTTGAAAAGGAAAGATTTTGTTCAGTGGCCGACGTGTATATATGTTTTTCTTTGTAAGGTTCTTTGGAGTTTCGTAGATGCCTACTGTTTTATCTGCTTTCCCGCCTAAAAAACGGTAGATGACTATGTAATCACGCCAAAACGTCACGGAGTCCAGCCTAAATTTTTTCTATTCTAAATTTTATATCGCCAATCTTTCTTTTAATACACAATTTGTTTATTGCTGACCCCATTTACACAGATAAGCGACACATTTTACACACAGTATAATTTTATGACTTCAGAAAATGCAGGATAATGTTGTGCTATAAATAAATTATGTACATTTGTTGACTTAAAATCAAATATCGTTTGTATTTGACAGTATTGATGATCAACAGCTACTGGTAGTAATAAAACTACTACTTGCATGCCATTTCTTGTCAAGCTGCTTCATTGTCAAATGTTAAGCCTCCATGAACATCTGTGCCTACATATATATAGAAGCTACGATAATTTATTGTTTCATTCAAAGACAGAAAAATACTGCTAAGTATGCTTGGAGTACTGAATTTTGACTGTTCTGCAAAGTAGGAAATCCACAAATTTTGCCCCTATCCCTAGAAAATTTCACTGTTCCTCAACATGGGTGGTGGTGGAGAGGGAAGCGGGGGGGGAGTGTGAGAGTGCACATTTTAATGCGATAGCTCATTCCAACAACTTATCAGTTGTATGTTGTTAGTTTAATTTTCATACAGCCAGTACCACTTTATCACGATTGACAATTATGTTAAGAGTCTTTAATGACCAGGAAAAAAAATAATTTATTTGGTTTACAATGACAGGTTTTGGATGATGTCCAACAGTTGAGCCCTAGAAAGAGGCCTAGAAGGTTCAGTGACACTATGGTCATGTACTCCACCCACCAAGTAACCCAGACGAAGCCCTCGCGAGAGTGTGCAGAGGTCCACCCCTACACAGGAGAGGTCCTCTAAACCAACTTCCCAACTTGGAAGCAAGAAGAGCCATGTAACCAGGTAACAAGGTAATTGTTTAAGTTTCGAATACTTTTCCTGTATGTTGGTAATAAACTATCTCAAAGCTCAAATACATGTACCTTTTGAGAGTGGACTTTAATAAGCCAATAGGGTGTCATTCACCACATAACACACCGCCAAATACTCCAAGATCAAAGTCAGTTTCAGGAGTGAAGAAAAGCCCTCTTGAGAAAGGGCTAACTGTTAATGGCAGGGCGCGACGAAAGTGCTGTCCGATAGCCCGGGGCTAGTGGAATGACTTGTCGGGCTAGCGTTTTCTTATCGTAGCTTGCCCGACGGGCAAGCACCGTTGGTCCTCTTTTCTGATGATAAATTGAGCTTTTATACCAAAGTGTGTAGCACAAAGCAACGTCTTGTGGTCAAGCGTAAAAGCATTGTTTAATTTGAGGTTGAAGTTAAACGAAAATCACATTCAGGAATCTAAATACTACGAAGAATTAGTTTATATCTATGCTTGGTATCATTACTTGTATTTTGCATAATTAAATCAATCTGATTATTCTTTATATTAAACAATTTAATTTCGGGCTAGCTCCTCAGACCTTTGGGCTAGTAACCTCAAGTAACAGCTTGCCCGAAGGGCAGCCTCATCTTTTCATTTTCGTCTCACCCTGAATAGGTTTTTGCTGTTTTGGCAGTCGTTGTCTAAAAAGCAAGTGTATCTGACCTAAAGTGTAAAAAAAGTAATCAGAGCCCTTATGCTTCATTCCTCGGAACAAAAAAGTCAGTTTTTGTCGTATCATTTTTAATTCTTAGCTTGCTACTTTGGGACTGATACTGACCACATGTAGCAATGCTATAGTCTTAAACATTATCATAAATTAACTTAATCTGTTCGTACTTAGTTGTGATACAATGTCCTAATGGCCAGGTCATGCAGTGCCAAAGACACCTTTTGGTTGTTATGATGTGGAGTAGCACATCAGATACTGACGTAGAATTTCACATACGGAAAATAAAACAAAAAGTTTTTTTTTTCTTGCTGGTTTTCCAGGACTCTGTGCCATCAGCTAGAAGATCCCCAAAGGAGCATAAAACATGGCTTGGTAATTTTACTATACCAAACCAGGTAAGGTGGTCAAACTCAGAAAATAGTGAACGCCTGAAATTTTTCTGGAATGTTGATTGTGTATTGTACCAAATACTCTCAATTTTATTTTTATTGTTACACATGTAACTAACTCATACGTAGTGATACATACAGCTAAACAAACTCTATTTTTTAAGTTCTGTGTCATGTCACATGCATATAAGACTGTTTTAAGAGATAAATCTGTTGGAATAAACTTGAGCATATACAACCTGTTTTTGAACTGCTTGGATGACTGGACGAGTTGAAATCAATGTTAACCTTTGACAATTTGACTGTAAAGCTGTTAAAATGTTTCAATTCTCTTTTTTATAGCAAAGTTTGGATGGTTTTATTCTAAAAACAGGTTAAGAGGAATTGAACTCCAGTCAGTGGCCATTGTTTTGTCAAGGCAAGATATACATACTTGCCTACTGACAATTTCCTGGCTGAGGTTGTCACTTGTGGCAGCCTTGCTTGGGCTGTAATCTGCCGTGGGTTCTTTTCTGCCATTTTTTCTGCCAGACTTGTTTGACCCAACTTGTTTTATAAATTTTAATCATAGTCATTGATTCCAGAAAACTGAGCAAAAAAGCTGTCACATGGAATCAAGTTGCTCTCAACCAGTTCAGTCATCCAAAAGTGGAAAGAGCACAAGAAAAATGTATTAACTTTTATGTTGTATTACCTTTTATGCAAGATATTTTATATTAATTGTTTGCAGAATGAGAAATGAATCTCCAAAGTTCCACTGTCAGCTGCATTTTTACTAAAAAATAATACTAAAAGAACTTCCATCAGAGAAGGTCAAAGTGCACAACAACAAAGACGAGTGAAGAATATCGAGGTTTCGTTTTCAATTTTCACAAACCATGACATGTAGTTTCTGTTGGTCTCTCATATCATATAAATAGGACTGAAATGTATTGCAAAAGTTAATAAAGTCTCAAATAAAATTGTATGTCATAACAATGTGTTGTAACTGATTTTTTTCTGTCGTTTTCATTTTAAACAGTTATGTTGATGATTATTGAGAGGTTACAAACACTGTACAGAGCTAAAAAAATGTCAACAAAAGCTGAAAACTATTATCTTGTATTAATTCTGGGTACAATTCAGATAGGTTAGATTAACTAATTATTGGTGCGATTTTTGCCATTTTAATTGGTTAAAGCTACTGATTTTCTGGGAGTTAAAACAACCTCTTTTGAATAACCCATTTTTTTTAGTCGAAATAACGGAAAGTAACTAAAAAAGATGGGTTGTCTCAGATGCATCCTTGGTACTTTTTACATGGGTTAAATGGACTGATTTGCAAAGTTAAAACAATGAAATGTAGGGTTATTTCAACTCTGTAAAAATAGTGGTTTTGACTAATTATGAATCGGTTAATTCGACTGTTGATAAATGTCAAAACAACTTCTACACAGGAGAAGATTCAACTAAACGTAAAAGTTAATTTAACCACCCCATAGTTAATACAACTGACAAGAATCGGTTATTTTGAACCAGGAAAATATGGTTCTTTTACCAATTTAAATTGGTCTTATTAACCAGTTAAATATGGGTTGCCTCAGATGCATTTTGCAACATTTTTAATTGGTTGGTTTAACTAGTCAGTTTTTACAGTGTAAAAATCATCAGTGGATACACATACTTGAAAGTTTTTCCTCTTCAGAAGGTGTTCAGAAAATAGTTTGTTGCGATGAAAAGTCCCAAAGTAGAAACACCAAGGGTTTTGTTGATGTCTTCGATCGAATACAACCGACGGCGACAATCGGGTCGATTTTGCCACCTCGCTCGTATTAACGGAGGCTCGCAATGTCGCTGACAAGTATGAAAACGTTAACAATTCGTTGGTTACTTCGACTTTCAGTGCCCTAACAGTCCACAAATCAGTTTATACTCCCTTATGAAGCAACTGGAAGCTCGGCATCCTTGGACGCGCAAACAAAAAGGCGCCGCCGTCAGTGGTCATCAATTATTCTACGAAGATTAAACGTTTGCCAGATAAAGCTTAGACTGCGTGGAAAAGGCCGTAGAAAGGGAGCTTGTCTTTCCCCTTTCTCTCTGCCATGCATGCTATATAAAAGCTGGGGCTTTCATTTTTCGTCGAAGGACATCTGCTGAAAATTTCCAGAGGAACAAATAACTGGGAACTGAATACGACATTGCCATAATGCATCGAAACAATTTGATGATCTGTCTAGACAATTTTTTTTTTTTTAATAACTAACGTCACAAAATACATCCGCTTCTAAATAAATCTCGGGAATATCCGGTTACCATGATTACGATAACATTTTCTTGAATAAGAGAAACGAATTCAGCTGCAAACAAAAACTGCCACACTGGAAAAAAAAACACAAACAAACAAACAAACTCACAAACTCATGATATAAGACGACGTCAGAAATGTACGATGGCCCAGAATACGATGTTGTGATTTTTGAAAAAGTTCAGTTCTTATTCCAAGCAAGAGAAAATTAAGTCATGGTCTCTTGTTCCAATTAAGCGAGCCTTCATTGTATCTCCACGTCTTTTGCATGCCACTCTCACTCTGGCCTCTTCATAGGAACCTGGTCAACAGGGCTAGCTGGGTTTTCAAGATCTCGCCTAGCCAGTCTTTTCTTCGTAAAATTTCGTTTGGTTTGTATGAGTAACCGGGCTTGCCCGGTTACAGAGATCTCGGACTTGGC
>JAHPZR010004816.1:15000-21893 GCA_019787425.1 Platygyra sinensis
ATCATTCACTACATTCAATATATAAACTGAGTTAGACCACAGTGACACGTCCACAGCTACGCTGATATAACATGTAAGCGAGATGCAAAATTTATGCGCCTTCCGGCGAGTTGAGTCGAAGTGCTTAGCACACCTTAGTTTTAAGCATGAATATTACTAGAAAGAGAAACACAGAAACCTGGTCAAACCAAGCAGTAATACGCCTGATACATAGTTACTTTAGCATCAAAATCTTACCGTGTGTGCTTGCTTTGTCCACTGATGCCGTGATGACTGACCTCTTGCGGTCTTGCGTGCTTTCAGTTTGGGTATGAATGAGTTTATGGTGCAGAAATCGAGATCGAAAAAGTTTTCTCCATCAAGAGGGGTAGCTTTTGGGAGAAAGAAAGGCATATGAGACAATGATCTAAACGAGCGGATGGTCAAAGAAGTTGCATGTGATGTTTGGCTTACCTTTGAAAACTCAATCAAGTCTTCGGCTTCTAAAACGCATTTTCACGCAGAAAACGAACGCGTTTCTAGGTTGACTGTTTTCTTCAGCTGCAATGTCGTCTCTCCCGATAATATTTATGCTTATAACTTTTCTGAAAACTTAATCGAATGAGTTGAATCTCCGAGTCAGTTAACCGAACAACGATCGTTTACTGACTGGAGAGTGAATCATTTAGTTTGAATGCATGAAGTGGTCACGTGCATTATCAAATTGACAATGGCCAAATTGACATGTATAACCGAGCAGGAAATTCCAGAGATAGTGCGAAAATCTTGTAGTTTTTACTGGATCTCACGTCCATATGCTATGAAAAGTTTCACAGTTCTACTCTGATCCGTTTGTTGTAGCGAAGCCTAGTGACTTGCGACCGACTTTTAGATAGCATAGAGCACCTCTAAACTTTCCTGAAGAACCAAAAGATGATGATTGTTTATGTTAGTGTTCGCGTGCACATTCTGAATGATTCAGTTGAAAACTGAAACCCTTGCTTGGCCGATGCTCAACACAAAGTAGACTTCAATCACTTCCTGTTACGATAACAGTCACAGCCAGGGGGGGATGAAAGGTCTTCCCATGATGCTTAGAGTGAAAAATACATGTTTTCACACAGCCACGTCACGCAAATGGCGGTTTTCGCGCGTTAAATACCGGTTTTTCGGATGGATCGTTTGCTCTTTTCTTTAAAGATATCGGTAAGTTTTTTTTTTGCATTTGTCTTTCATTGCTTTACTTTAATTATACCCAATAATCTTTAAGTAACTATTATGTTTTGTTCTGTTTTGACAGCTTTGTTTGTGAGCAGTACGCCGTGACGTCGCCATTGTTTTCTCTCTGACCTTTCGGCAAGGTAAGTTTAAATGCTTATTATTCTGATATTCTTGAATACATTTACCCGTTAAAGCATGAAATCTCTTGTTTAACCTTTACTGAACATAGTCAATTTAAATGTATTCTAATGTACTCAGGTTTATTGGCAAAAATTACCGGGTTAAAATAGCTAAGAAATACGGCGCGAAAGGTTCATTTCGAAGCCTTGTTTTAAAACAGCACCATGTGTTCGTGAACAGTTTTCGTTTCATCACTTCAGCTTTTTGCCCTACTAGTATTTGGATTGTCCCTTTTATTGAAAGGAAGGTTTTCCGAGATCTTTCGGACCAGGTTTCTTCTAAAACAGTCGACGTCTCGTTTGTTATGGTCAAGCTTATGTGAGGAACTGTCCAACTCGGCTGTCGAACTGCGAACTATTCATGTTGGTTCGAGTTCTTGCTACAATTCCTTCATATGCCCTTTGTTTTTTTTCGTTGCAGATCATGGACAGCTCCAAGAGAGCACGTATAGAGAGTGGCTCAACACCTCATAAACCAGAAAGAACTAAGCCGAATAATGGCAGATACAACACGCAACACAGTCAACAGACTTGCGCGTAATGAGTTAAATTTGAATCTTGTGGTACTAGAAAGATCAAAGGATAAATAAACCTATACATCGAGCTCCAGGAACATAAGCTCGATCAGATAGCTGCAAGAAACATTAGAATTTCTCTAGACAAGCCTATAGCTTTCTCGAAATAAAGCTACGGCGTCTCCGAATGAAAACGTAGGAGGACAAATATGACAACTGTGATAAGAATCAACCTACTGTACTCGCAAACAGCTCTAATCATAGCCGGGCCCGGCGTCACACTACAGAATGCGAGTAAGCAACACATTCACAGTAAATTTCATATTTTGTCCCTCAAAAGAAAATACTTGGGGACTTAAAAACAAATCTTGCAATAGAAATGAGCCAAAACAATACACTAACGCATGGTAAATTATAGAGGTGTCAAACTCAACGAAGGAACACGCAGATAACAGCGGAAATCATGCAGACCTATGACCTCTTAAAATTTGCCTTGGCACGATCTATCTAACGGCTCTAGTTTTCTCCTTATAACACAACACGAAATGCCCTTCATAAACAAGAGCACGGTGAAGCGACAAAAAGGTCGAAAGACCTAAAAATAAACGGCAAAGGTACAAATGGCACGAACCGTAGGAGTCGTGTTTGGCCTGTCTGTTTTATTTACATCATTCCGACAGTTTCACTTTTGTTTCTTTGCTCCAGAGGAAACAACAAAGACGTCTTACGGCCAAATCGCTTGGAGAACTGAAGTGCCCAAGCAAACAACAGATTTCCATACAAGCAAAACTAGTCACTGGAGTAAATTTCTCAGTTGAGAGGTCGATACAGTGAAGATATATCACACTGGATTCGTCGAATGGGCGCACGGAGCACTCTGAAACGCGATCGAAATGAATGGTCACGTGATCAACCCACTTCGATAATATAGTTCGAAACAAAGGATTATGGGAAGGCCTTTCATCCCCCCCTGAGTCACAGCATCATTTCTCTCTTTTTTTTTGGGGGGGGGGGGGGGTGAAAGGGGGGGGGGGAGGGCAGGCGGAGAAGGTTTAAGGTGCAAAGAGGTTTTGCTTACAACTATAAAGTAAACTATTTTGTGACAGGAATTTGGTGGCTTTGTCACGCAATATGCCGGATGCCATATCTTTGGCGCTGAAATTACCGAACCGATCGAGTTCGATTAATCGAACGTTCGATTTGATTGTTGGATAAATTGTAATAACTTGCTTTTAGCCGCCCGGTCATCCGACTAGTCGTGCTAACAATTTCCACGCAAGAGCTAGCCTGGTGCCAGGCTCTCGGCAAGGACGAAAAGAAATTTCGCAAGCAAAGCGGGCAGAGGAGCGCGAAACTGAAGAATTCGGACGAGTTTGTTCGCAAGCTACACAAGAGCGCGGTTACAATTACTCAGGATCACTATTTGTAGGCAGTTACATGCAGGTCACATGGAAGGCTCTCGGCCAATGAAGAGAAATAATGCATCAAATTATAATAACAGCTATATCATAAGTAAAAGGATGGGTAAAGAAACTTTTTAGCGCCTCCTAAAGACTTTGGTCAAATCCATATACGTATTTAGCTGAACATTTTTGTAGATGAGCGTCTGTGGTTTTTCAACTTGCTGCAAGGAGTCACTGAGAGGAGCTTGGAGGGTCAATTTATTTACTTACGTCTTTTTGCTCCTTATAGTTACACTCATTCTGCAACTTATGTCGTCGGTCACTCAAACTAATCTTAAAAGTTGGAATTCTTCTAACTAAAAGATGGTTAAAATGACCTCTCAGTTAAGGTAACTTCAACTGTTTCATTTAGTTGAAATTTTCGCCTTTTTAGAATGGCTAATACGACTATTAACATTAGTTACGACTATTTCAAATAGTTATTTCAACTAGTCAGTTTTTACAGTGTACTGATATTAAATGTTTTTTTAGCTTATGTAGTGCAAATAGTTTTTAAAAACAATTTTAAATTATGATTTTGTATACCTTACATTTTTTTTTTCTTTTGATCGCTCAAGCGACAAATAAGCTCGACTCTTTAGTTTGATATCTAACATGGTTTTACAGCCGATAAGGCCCTTGCTAGGACATCCGTGTTGAAAACTTATATCTATCAAACATCGCGCGCTCTAAACAGCTCCATGTTACATACCCGCAACTAAACATTCAGTGAATTTCGTTCTCGTAAGAGTTGAACGGCTAAACACGTCAGAGTGTAGCGGTTCAATGAATGTTAGGCGCAAACCAGGAGCCCTGGAAACTCAGTTGTTGAACTACACGATTTCACAATCACTTTTAAACTTACGCGGCTCGAAGTTACATGATGTTTTAGCGGAAATAATAAGCGGACACTCTGTTCAAGCTTGAGCATACACCACGGCCATTTTTTTCATATTGAAACTGAACACATTCGTAGCCTGTTCAGCAGACACAAACTGCACTGACAGATTCTCTGAATAGATCAATCTAGATAAGTGCGAATTTCTGAAGTAAAATATAAACGCATTTTCTAATAGTTGTCGTTCTCGCCTTTGTCGTGCGGTACGATATGCGTGAGTTCCCTATATCGGTTTACAGAAACGCCAGGTCGAACAGGAATCAAAGACATTTTAGGCCAAAAGAACATTGTCGAAATGCATCATTTCACACAACATAATTTTTGCTTGAGCTAAAAAACTCGACAAATAATTTCATCGCGTTAAAGCAGATTCAAAATATTCAGCGGAGAGTGTTTGCTGAAGATTCGCCATGCATTTATAAACCAGCCTTCCCCATAAGTAAGTGAAATAACCCGATGGCACTGCTGTACAATCGTAAGATCAGTCTGAAAATACTTGCAGGCTCCCATTTATGTCTTAAGATTTTCTTAAGTTTTAGGTATTGGTAGTATTCTTCAGTTGCTCTCTAAACAATTCGGTGATTTCATTGTCAGGTTCCATCGCAAAGATCTGGATGATATGAAAGTATGTGTCTAAAAACTTTTTACGAAACTGAGTGAGAGACAAATTTCCGAATATTCCTTGCCGTTTGAAAGATATGCAAGTAACACAGCTCTTGCAAAAGGTAAATACTCAGAGCAGCAGTATGTAGGGCCGGGTCAAATTAAAACGGCTTTGGGATAGAGCATTTAATATTATTTTTACTCGGGCTTTCCAAAGGAAACGCCCGAGTTGAAATTTCGGCTTCGTTTTTTTTTTTTTCGTTCAGCCACAGTTTGCAATTCTTTAATTAATACGCATGCGCGACGATTTGACTCTGATGAGCACATGGCATGGTGTAATGGCGGCCGAAAAAAGGTTTATGCGGTGAAAGATCATCACAAATACTGTGTATAATAAGCTCAAAACGGTTACCAAATATTCACACAGCGTTCGCTGTAAACCCACTCCTAAAAGATGAGGAGCGCTTTCGGAACGGGTTGGTCCGCAAAACGCACGAGAGATCTCTTTATGAGCGAACATTTATGAGTGCGCCTTGCGTTCATTGAGAAACATGGTATATCAACTGAGCTATCTAATGTTAATCGAGAGAAGCATAAACTAAAATCTTATCGTGTATGTAGACGTGATCGTGAATCAAGCAGAATACCAATAAGTAGTTTGAAAAGTCTAAGGAACAAAAGCAGAAAGGTTAGAGAATTTGTCTATGCACGTATTCTTTCGTGTATACCCATGTCATCTATATTGTACGGTTATGTAAATGCTAAAAATATATTTAGGAAAACGAAATTTAACCTCGCCTATTGATCAAATATTGTTCATATGAATTCTTTTTGAAAGCGTGGAGCTCATTCGTTTTCCCGATGTTTGTACATGTTCCGAAATGAATATTTAATGTGGCGTGTAACTCAACACTCCGGAAACTACTTCCCAAGTAGACTCTGTGACACCCTTTCCGCAGTATGATATTTCTATATAAGCGGTCACCCCGCGCTTAAGTTTGCTTCCGATAACCATCCCATTTTGCTTGCGGTCAACCAAACCCGGAAAAACGTCTTCACACTACATAACAAATATTTTTTCCGCTTACTGCATACATAAGTAATAACCCTTCATCTCCAGCATACCGAGACAAAAACAGTTACAAGATAAACTCATAATTACAAAAAAGCCTTAACGAAGGACGTGCAACAAAAACAATGTTTATCTCCAAGTCGAAGCCCGAGTGAACGCAAATATGCGTCTAGTATCTTAAATTTTAAGCTCAAGTCTGGCAAGTAAGTAGCTCGTTTTGATATCTGTCAAATTTGATCTTAAGTGTAATTTTCTTCCTTTTTTCTTTGCTAAAACAACAAAAAACCATAGGGGCCAAATCAATAGAGATAAATTCAAGTTTCAGGAGCAGTTTCGATTTTGCTACGAGTTTTTATTGTCTCAATCGGACACATTTTCAAACTCTCATAATGAGAGAAAAAAATGCTGAAGTTGTCTGTAGTCATCGACCAGGTAAGGGAATTATTAGCGAAAAAACGTCCTGACTGACTCCGTTGACGATTTCCATCTTTTAAGTATATTTTTACTGCTATTAATAAGTGGTGAACAATCTGGAAAACTGGCAGAGGGGACAGTATTCTGTGTCAATGATGCAGGTGAATTCAAAGCGTTCAATCTTTCGTAACCACCGCCTATACTATTCACTCTGCTAGTTTGACGGGTTGAAACCCTCTGCCAATTGGAATTATGAGTCGACAACTCTCGGCTATAACAAATCTGTCACACTCTGAGCAAATCTTAAATCTCACTTACAGCTGTTTTGTCGAATTTATTCAGCAGCCGCGATTTTTTTCACTTATTGAATTGAGGTCTTCAAAACAATAAAAGACTGTCATGTGAATGTGTGATCGGTTTTCATCAGTTAAGCCGCTCATTTTTGTTGAAATGCTGGCTGAAACAAAGTTGTATCAAAGTACCTAACATTTCAGTTGCATATTTTGAAAATGCAGGATGCGTCAAAAGGTTTGATAAGTCACTAGATCATACCTAGGTCGATCGAAAGGA
>JAHPZR010004817.1:0-11817 GCA_019787425.1 Platygyra sinensis
AAGGGTCTATTAAGGATTTATGCTCATTTGTTATTTTCTACAAGGAATACAGTATGCTTTGAAGAACCTACATTTTTCCAAGTTTGGCAAAACAGATTTTTATATCTGATGGTAGTTTTTGGCAATTTAAGCTAAAGTTGGTTCTTAATTAGGTTCTTACGTTTTCAGTAGAAACCGTTCTTGTACAAGCAGAAAAAATAGGTTTGGTTCTTTATGATACAACATATATTTATAACTGTCTTGTCATGAGCCTTGTGCAAGACAAACTAAACAATTATATACACCAAAGTTATACTTAGTTAAAAATGCTTATGAAAATATCCCATGACTTACATCTAAGAACCTAATAAATTTTGCTTGGCTAAACAGGTTCTTATATTTTGGGGTATAAAAATGGGAAATTTCTGCCAGCGGTTTGTAAACTGCTAGGTTTTTACATGCAGATATTTACTGTATTTGAAAGTATGCTTCATTAAATGCCCTTGCAATGTGCTTAGCAGGAGTCTTTTCTTTCAGAGGACAAAATAGTGTTAGAACCATGGCAAGAAGTTTTGGATGTTGGCAAGACTGAAACTATTCGCTGCTCCTTGGAAAATGAAACCACCTACATAAGTTGGTTTATCAATAACAGACTTCAGGAGAATAACTCTACATCTGAGTCAAGGGTGAATGCAAACAAAGATGGTAAACTGACCATTACAAATGTTCAGTTGTCTGATGGAGGAATCTACGAATGCAGGGGATTGGAATACACTCGATACTACACTATCTATGTCAATGGTAGGCCAAATGATTATTTTTACCATAGGGAGGTCAATTTTTACTAGCACATAATTTGATCATTTAGCCTGTTCATTTCGTCGCATATTTGTCTTTAAATGTGTACCTCTAACAGCTGTAGAAGTCTACATTTTTTCTCTAGCCTCAATTTTAGTAATCTTTAGTGGACCATTTACATGTGTGCATAGTGGGAGGTGCAGGGGCCTCATATTTAGACACTCGACTTCAGAGCAAGTAGTCTGAGTCCGAGCCCTGGGTTGGGGCATGTGTTGTGTTCTTGGGGAAGACACTTTACTCTTACGGTGCCTCTCTCCACCGAGCTGTATAAATGGGTACCTGTAAATTTAATGGTAGAGGGTAACTCTGCAATGGACTCGGATCCCGTCTAGGGGGAAGTAGAAATACTACTGGTCACTTCATGCTACTGAAACCTATCGGAATCTTTAGGGCTGCTATAATTGACAACATTAGGTTCAAACCAATTGCTGCAATCAATTCCAGTCATGGTGCAGTGATAGGGTTTAAAGGGGCAACTTTCATCTTGAGCACAATGATTGAGACACCGTAATGGTCCTAGTCGTGTCATTATCTCAGGTAGCTCACTGCTCCACAGGAATTGTTTGAGGCATCTACAAAGGTGTGAACAAAACGCAATTTACTGTCTCTCAGGCTACTTTGAACTTTAATAATTTGAGTTCCTTTAAGTCCTCCAACTCCAAGAACCATTCCTTTGCTCAAATAGCAATCTCCTGAGTAAACGGCTCGTCCCAACCTAAACCCTTAGCTCACAAATCTTGAACAAGGATCTTGGCACGTACTTTGAACGGAATCGCAAGACCCAAGGAATCAAAAACTTCTGCCACTCTTCCCACGATGAACCTCTTGCTCAGAATATCCGCCACCATAGATGTCATGATGCAGGAGAAAGCACCTTCCTGTGCACTCCATAAAACCCCGAGGGTCTTGGTTGATGGCGAAGTGTTGTAATTAAGATCGATTTCAAACACTCTCAGTTCCTGAGGAATGACTGTAAGTACCTCAGGTGAATTACTTTACCATTTACAAGCTCTCATCCCTGCTTTTGCCCACAGGGCCTGAAGTTCGTGAAATAATTGGGTTGCAGTGTCATTGTTCCTACTTGAATCCAACAAATCACCCATGTACGTCGATTTTCGCACGGTCTCGGATGAAAGCGGAAAGTCTATTCGTGGATCCTGGCATTCTCTTAAGACCCAAATTAAGTGCGAAATGAAACAGATGCATCTCCGATCACGACACGTTGAAATTCGTATACATCGGGATCACCATCAACTATCAAACTCCTCCAAAGAAATCTGAACTTTGGGTGGTCTTCAGGCGGCATGCATATCTGTAAATACATTTCACTGATGGCACAAGCGACAGCTAGTGGGAAAGGACGAATGCAGAGAAGCACGCCAAACAGATTTGTCAGTAGCTTGGGACCTGGCAGGATGTGATTGTTTAAGGATGTGCCATGGATTTTAGCGCTGGCATCAAATACGATTCTTGTGATCGTTGTTGATCACTCAGGCTGGCATACGGAGAAGTGAGGAAGGTACCAGGTACTTTTTGGCTTCTTCTCAGTCAGTTGTAACTTGGGGGTGTAATCTTTCTAGACACTGGAGGCAATGACCCGCTGATAATCTTCTCCTACCAGAGGCTGATAAATCAAGCACTTCTCTGTGTTTCTAAGATGACTGTTGGCCATCTCATAGTTGTTTGGCAAGATTGAGCAATCCGTTTTCCAAGGTGTGGCAACTTGGTAACACTCCCCATCATGAACAAGTGAAAGGTCTTGTTCCATGCAATCTTCTCTTCTCTAGTCATCGCTTGCGTGCCATTTTCTTGGATGCCTTGAGTGTCTATTTCCCAGAACCTTTTCATGATCAGTGTGTCGTTAATCTCAATAAATATATGTAGTCTGGTGAAAAAGGTACAGGCTGAATTCGTTCTGTTGTTCCTCATAGTGGTTTTCCCTTCTAGGGGGTCAACGTAACACACGACCAGCCCAAAGGGCCTAATCTGGCAATCGGTTCTCCTAGATTTCCCTTGACATCACGTTTGGAGAAGTAGAGATCGATGTGATCTTGGCCAATGAGAATATCAACAATAAGATTAGCTGGTGGTTACTGGAAAAAAATGGGGCCACCGATCCTGGAACTTGGGACAGTTGTTGTGTTCTTGAGCAAGACACCTTACTCTCATGTTGCTTCTCTCCACCCAGGTGTATAAATGGGTACCAGTAAATTTAATGCTACAGGGCAACTCTGCAATGGACGCGCATCCCATCCAAGGGGAGGGGGGGGGGGGGGGGGGCGAGGGGGGAGTAGAAATAATACTGGTCACTCCATGCTACTGAAACCGGGATAAGTTCTGGCCTGATGAGTCACTTGGCTTGTATGTAGACTTTATCTACCTTGCCCATGCACTGTCTGTAAACAGGTGACTGACATTATGTCGTCAGGCCTGAGTAGTAGTTAGAGGGAATCTTGACTAACAAATGGTTTTGTTCCAAATCACAAGGTGGTGTCTGCATTAAGTAATTTGAAGTCAGCATACCTGTTTTGAATGCTGGACATTTTGTTTCTGCTTTTTTAGGACGAAAAATTCTCTGCATGCGTTATCGATGTATATTTACAGTATGCTACTATGTTCATTTTTACTTGATGCAGTAGGCCATTTCTAAAAACAGTGTTGCTTGAATTCAGAGATCTATACAAAAGTGCTTCTAATCATTTCTAATTCATATTCAAGATGAATGTTTACAGTTTCAATGAGAAATCTTCTCCATCTGTAGACGCAATTGAGAGTGAGAGCTCTGACTGTGGGATGATGTACAATTGAATAAAATAAACATACGTGACACCACCGTGTAATTTTAACCAAAAACCAAACACTTGGCACTCAAACTGGTTACAGAAATATCAACTTAAAACAGCAAGACCATTTATAAGAAAACCATTAGACTTTGGAATGGAGAGAAATTTACTCTCTTCCGTTTTCTGTCGCACATGACACAAAAACTAGGGAATGTCAGTGTAAATTGTTAAATAACAACAAGATTTAAAATGATTGACTCTCCACTTTGCACCTTTTGTCAAACAGACGTCGCGAGTCCCCTAGCTGAGCATCTATTCTTTCATGGTGATGTAACAAAATCTTTCTGGCAGTTGCTTTGTTCCTGGATTTCTGAACAAAGAGTAATCTCAACATCCTTAACGCAAGAAAATGTTATCTTTGGAGTATTTAATATTGTAGGGGACTTTCATATTCTAAATCATTATTTTATCAGCTAAATATTATATTTATAACTGTAAATTAAATGTCATACACCCTTCTCTGAAAGTCTTCATAGCCAAGGTTAAAGCAACTTGCCAGATTGAACAGAAAATTGCAGTTACCGCCAATAAATTGGTAAAACATTATAAAAAATGGAACAAATTTCTACCTTGCTTCAGCTAATCAGGCTTCTTTACCTCCCTCTCTTTTCTTTTTTTTCTTATCATGTTGATTCTTTCTTTATGTTAAAAAATTCTTTAAACTAGCATTATAGTATCTCTTTGCTTTTCATTTGATCACTCGACGTACTTCTTGTCATTTGCCCCCTCGTAAATAACTATTAGATCTTCCAAAATTTGTATAGCATCCAATTTTTTCCCCTCTGCATTTTCGAGGGCAGTTGAGATTGCTTCTCTGTCAATTGTATTCATCAGAAATTAGCCTCATTAGATGAGTATTATAGAGCTTGGTAGATCTTGGTAAGCTGCATTTTGAAGACTCTTCTGTCTTTTCAACTCCTCCAGCAGAACCTCATTTTCATCATAGTCATCTTCTGTGCTTCCCGTACTTTCTGTGGTTTAAGACATCTCTTCGACTGTACACGGAAATTGTACACAAAATACCTCGCTCTGCTACCAGTTTTGGTCGGACGTTCCGACAAACCAAAAGCCAACAATAACTGTTGAGCACTCTTATTCCAACATACAGCTCGAATACTAGCTTACAACTCAAATACAACGCGAATAGGACTCAAGCTATTTACACAGGTCGCTCGATAACACGAGTCGGTGAATAATTATGCTAAATACACAATACTTCCGAACATTCCGGAACGCAAAGAATGTCTTACGAACAGATCTAGAAATAGTCCTTGAATAGTAGAGAGAGAGAGAGAGAGCAATGAAATAGTTATTTCTAAAATGGATAAAATATGTAACAGCTAAATAAGCTTTTGTACAATGTATGTAAAAAGTAGAAAAGATCTAACATTGCGATGAGCATGCAGTGTCATAGACCCTTTGCATAAATGGCGCCTAAATTTGAATTACAATACTTGTTACATCCTTAGCCTCACATTCATGTTTCAAGACAAAGGATTTTTCACATGAATGTGAGGCTAAGGGTGTATGAGTATTGTTATTCAAATTTTGACGCCATTTATGCAAAGGGTCTATGGTGGCATGACTTCCATGTAGTATGACTGTCCATAGCATTAACCTTGCATATAGTCTTTTGTAGTATGATTCGCTTTTAAATATTTAGTGCAATTTCTAGTATTGTCCTTTACTTTATAGAAGTACATATATAGTTTACTCAAGCAACATAGTCTTGACATAATATCATAACTTACAAGCCATTGTCACAATTATTTTATGCATATTGTTTCCAAAAGCGAGATTTACTGATTTGAACTCTGAGCAAAGTATTGTTGCTGATGATTCTGGAATTATAAGCTGTCGTGCTGAAGGAACTCCAGCTCCACAGATTGAGTGGTATAGACAAGATAAAACACCGCTGGACAAGGCAAGAGTCACACTGCTTTCTAATGGGAGTTTGCACATCAATCCAGTTCAACCACAAGACAGAGGAATGTACACCTGCACCTTCACACAAAGTAAAGGAAATGCAAGGGTCACAGAACAAAAGCAAACCATCAGTGTTTTTGTTATAAGTGAGTAACATACTAATTTTAAACATAAATTGTTGGTAAACAACACTATTAGAAACTAGTTCGATATTTTCATCATATGTCAGAATTATTTCATCCTAGGCTGATTTGTTTTAACCTATGTTGACCTTTTCACACCAGGCTAGATTTGTTGGTTTAATTAACAGTTAGATTTGTTAGTCTAATTTAAACAGTTGGATCTGCTGGTCTAATTAACAGTTTGATTAATTGTTGGTCTAATTAACAGTTACATCTGTTGGTCTAATTAACAGTTTGATTTGTTGGTCTAATTAACAGTTTGATCTGTTGGTCTAATTAACACTTTGATTTGTTGGTCAAATTAACAATAAGATTTGTTGGTTTAACTTAGTAACAGTTAGATCTATTGGTCTAATCAAAAGTTGGATTTGTTGGTGCAATTAGCAATTAGATTTGTTGGTCTAATTAACAGTTAGATCTGTTAATTGGTCTAATTAACAGTTTGATTTGTTGATCTAATTAACGGTTAGATTTGTTGATCTAATTTAAACAGTTAGATTTGTTTGTCTTATTAACAGTTTTATTTGCTGGTCTAATTAACACTTAGATCTCTTGGTTTAATTAACAGTTAGATCTGTTGCACGTTGGCCTATAATGAACAGTTAGATCTGTTGGTCTAATTTGTTTAATCTGTTAGTCTAATTAACAGTTAGATCTGTTGGTCTAATTAACAGTTTGATTTGTTGGTTTAATTAACAGATTTGTTGGTCTAATTAACAGTTAGGGGCCTTCGTCCTCATAGAAAACCTATGTATCATTTAACTTCACACTTTAACAGAATTGCATGCACTTAATTGTCTTTGGAAATCACTTATGTCCAGAAATGCAGGCTAATGATATTAAATGCTCTTTATGAATAAGCATAACAAAGTGTTATTTTCATATTACCTCATATTAATTTTGACAGAATTATGCGTGTTTTGGTGACTTTATGGGAAAGGGGATACTGGATGAGTGCCTCAGCCAATAAGATTGCAGCATTTACATTTCTATAGTTTTAGAATTTTTGTCAAGTTATAGATCGCAAACTCCCCCTAATCCCCTTTAACAAAAATTACTGTAAGTTTGTTTGAAATCTTTATCATTGTGGCCTAAAAGGCATTTTTAAACAACAGCATAAGGATGCACTGAGGTGAATAACTGTTCTGCTCGGAATACAGTCAGTTATCGTGGGTAAAATTATATAGAAAATGGTCTCGAAGGAGATGAAAATTACTTCAAGTTAGCAGGAAGTTCGAGTTAGCAAGGGTTCAAGTTATCGGGAGTCAACTGAAACTTGATTCAGAAATTTTTTGTTTTTGAAAATGAGAAATAATCTGATTTATTATGGAGCAGGCATTTTCATAATGATGCGATTTCATGTACAAACCAGTGATAGGGTACCCCCTATACCAGAACTGAATTAAAGAGGTACCATTTGAGGGTTGTGAGTATGTAAAAGAGTAGGGATTTCGTGAACTGAATGGTGTAGAAGGGTTCCTAGAAGAACTCCAATTTACATTCAGTGAAACCCCATCTTATGGTCACTGCCACTCAAATGAGTTATACGCGTCTTTCCTTTGTTAATATTGTATGTGCTGACTGATGAAGTTCCATTTTTTTCTAAATTGTATCTGCATTCTGGATGCTTTATAAAAAACATTTTTATGAATTCATGAAACTTGGCCCAACCCATCCGTTAATACGGAAAAATGTTTTATGGCTCTAATTGCATGATGACGGAATTCAGGGTTCCACTGTATTTAAAAAAATAAAAAAAACAATATATTTTAAGGTGTTACTCTGTCAAAGGTTGTTTGAAGGGGAAACAGTCTGTGCACTGCAAATACAGATATGAACGGGTACTATTTTGTATTAAGTTTAATATGAAAGGGATGCCTTCTTCTGTTATAAATTGTCTTTAAAAAGGTATAAGAATAGAGGTAACACCTATAGTCAGAGCTTCCCCCTTGTATTGAACTTTGTGTTAATGGAACCTTTCTGGGCCACAACTCAAATTTATGAAAGAAAAAAAATTATGTCTTTATTCTAGTAATGCTGTTTAATTGTTTTTATTTTCTGTAGTTCGCCCAAAAATTAATGTTTCGTACTCAATACCTGGCAAGGGCATATACATGCAAGGAGAGAGTGTCAATCTAACTTGTAAAATTATTGAAGGTTTGCCTAAACCTCAACTATCGTGGTATAAAAATGATGTCCTTTTGCCTGGCGAGGTGAACACAACTTTGCTCTTGGCAAATGTAACAGACACAGACGAGGGAAAGTACGCCTGTAAAGCACAAAATGCTGGTGGCGATTCCAAAGCCTGGAGATATGTTACAGTTAAAAGTAAGTTCCTGACAATTACCATACCATGTACATTGTATTATCAAGGGCATTATAATTCATTTTGCTTGCTTTTCTCAGCAGCAAATTGCTTTTAATAACATCAGGCAGAATGCTTCGACAACATTTATTATTCATAACCACTGAAGCGATGAAATTTGAATGCGAGCGCCGCTCGTTAGCCCAGAATAAGAGAAGAAAGAGCCGAAATCATCAAAGTGGCGTTAATAAAACTCGCTTTCCGGATTTACAGAAGCAACAAGTTAAAAACTTGAAGAGAAAAAGTTCATCTTTAATTTGCACATACAAAGAAGAAGTTTTACCAGGAGCCCATCACCAGGAGCCTGCAACTATCCCATTTCCTGTCACGGCGTTTTCACAGACCGATCTAGTTTTAGTTTGAAGTCGCGAATTCAGATCCCCACCGGGACCTCAGTAACCAATTGCATTCACAAGCACGGACTAATGTTGACGTGTCGACATGATGTCGACATCTTCACGTGAGGCCGCATTGTTTTATCCTTACCGAAGCGTGCTCATGGAGACTGGAACTGGCCTATTGCGCGGGAAAAACATCTAAAAATAGACTGGTCTGTAAAAATGCCGTTGCATTGGCTTATTATGGGAGTTGCAGGCTCCTAGTAATGGGCTCCTGGTTTTACAAAGTATAAGGCCTATCCCTTTAAAGTGTATATGACAGATTGTTTTTCATTTGCTTGATAAAATTTCCACAATGTACTGATATAAGAATAGCAAAGCAAATATTGCGATAGCGATTTTCTTTGCCGGTGTTTTAATGTACCAAAAGCGTCAAATTTCACTTCCGGTGGGGTACAAAACTGCGAGACCAAAACCAGGAGACTGGGAATGATTGTGACGTCATTTCAGGACTTGAAGCTTTGCTAAAAACAGATTTCTTCGACATTTTTTGATTTTGAGCTAATAAATTCGCTAAAAAAATGGTACAAAAGTGCACTGTTTATAAGAAAATAAAAAAATGTCGGAGAAATCTGTTTTTAGCAAAGCTTCAAGTCCTGAAATGACGTCACAATCATTCCCAGTCTCCTGTTTTTGATTTCGCGGTTTTGTACCCCACCGGAAGTGAAATTTGACGTTTTTGATACATTAAAACACTGGCAAGGAAAATCGCTATCGAAATTCTTATCAGTACATTGTGGAAGGTTTATCGAGCAAATAGAAAAAATCTGTCATTTACACTTTAACCTTGAAAATGACTGAAAAACGGAGATTTTACATATGGAAGCCGATTTCCAGAGCGATTTTCTGGAAACTCAAACTAGCTTCCAAAAACCTAAGCGCGGGAAATGGAAGATGGATCTCTTCTTAGAGAGAATGCGTTTTGATTTTGAAAATTGGTGAAAGATAACCATTATCCCTTTTAGTTCTAAAATTTTAAGTCTGAGTTCCGTTCAAAAATGGCGCATGCCAAGTCTGATGCCATTGTTTTCAGCCAGAAGCTTATCACCTAGAAGCGTTTAAGGTAATTCCCTTGAAATTGTTCTACTATCAAACTTTTTTTGAAACTTGGCGTAATGAACATTCATGGTATGAACATTATAAAAATGCAATAAAAAAATGGGGTCACCGTGCTTGTTTACGCGTCAGCAAGCTCTTAAAATGGGGTATTTTTACTGGTTGCGCGTTAAACGTTCGAATCACTCATACAGAATTAAATCTTGGTTACTTGAAAAGGACAAAGTTTTGTCTTGAAACTAAAGCTTCATTTATTGACATAAGCAGTATTGCTTCAATTAAGCCGTTTTTGATTGCCTGTTTGCGGGAATATTGCACTTTTTCGGACAGTTCCGTAGCTCACTTGAAGTCCTCGCCTTGGCCAAAACATACACCCAGTTGGGAACTATTTTCCAAAAAAATTCATGTTCTACTATCAAACTTTTTTTCCTCTTCAAATATGTTTTTCATTAGACTGTTCTTAGCAAATACCTAAAAGAAAAATCGGGGTCACCGTGCTCGTTTAAGAGAAAAGGAGAATTTATTCCGTTATCGAGCTTAGTTTGAGGGAAATCTCTCACGTTTTGCACGTGCACGCGCTCGTGTGCGCGCGCTGATGACGCGAAAATCGTGCGCAGTAGGGATGCGCAATGCAATACTAAGGAATTACCTTAACTTCCCCTATAGGTTTGAAACCATGCTGCAGATTATTCCCGACCAATGAAAATCACTTGCCAATTTTTGCCCGTATAAGGAAACTCTGAAAGCGCGCTCTTCGCGAAACTCCTCGCGTGAATCTCTCGCAAAACAAACCTGTTCAAATGGCGTCTCAGGCGAAGAAGCTGTCGGTCATGAAAATAAGAAAGATTTGTTTGTCAGGAAAAGCATTGAGAAAGGAAGTTGCTCTTGAAAGAGTTTCTGGTGAGTTGGTAGGAACGTCTGGATTCTTGTAACAGCGAGTTTGAATCGATAAAATGTTGTAGCAGTCTCTCAAGTTCGTATAAAAAGGTCAAGTGAGAGATTTGTTGATTAATTAGTGAAAAGATCAAGCTCTCTCGGGACAAATACGCGGTGCTTCGGGTTACGTGGTGTGAATATGTAAGGGAGGTATTAAAAAGCTGGGAAGCTAGGAAGTTAGTTCACGACAGTTGCAAAGATGGTGATTATTGTACTACGGTCGATGGTTTCGTGTTAGATCTGGAATGTAAGCTTACGTAGTAAGCGGTACAGTTTAGGAGAAATGGCAAAGAAAAAATGTTAGGATCGATGTTAGGAACATTATTGCGAAGCAGATCGTAGTAATCGATGTTACGGAGGACGAGAAAAAAGAAAGAAATCTGCCTGGTTAAAGTAATGAAAATAATTATGTTTGAAGAGAACTTGTTTTTTTTTTATTTATTTATTTTTTATTTATCCATTTACACTGCGATTACAACATAATAATAAGAATAGGAAAAAAAAAAAGAAAATAGCAATATTACATTGATAACAATCAAATACATAATAATGCAGTGGGGAAGACTAGAAGGGAACTGACGAACCATACGTGCTAGTCTACCCATTATAAAAAAAAAGAAAAAAAAAACTTAATCAAGGTATGCTACAAACAATTTATTAACTAGCTACCAATTACCTCCCTAGCTAAATAAACTATCTAACTAACAAACTAACGAACGAACTAACTTACTAACTAGCTAACAACCTTACTAACTACTGATTTAAGCCCAGGTAACATTGGGGTGGTCAGGGTCAAAAACCCGATCTTTATAAAAAAATAGTGCATAGTCTCTTAAAAGAAGAAACACTACAGTTGGTAGTCCTCAATGCGTCAGGTAAATTGTTCCATAAATACGGAATCCTATGAAAAAACGTTCCCTTAAAATGTTCCGTCCTGACTCTATTGATTTTCAGTTATTACTTGCGTGTGATCTTAGTCTCTCGTCGGAACAAAATTGAAAATACGAATTAAATGAACAGTTAAAATTCCCGGATTTCAGTTTATAAAAAGTTGAAAGGTTCGTGCTGAAACAAGAATTTATTCCCTTTCTCGTGTCATTCTCGAAAGTTTTTTCGGAGCAGTGGTAAACCAAACGAGCTACAGCTTGTTTGGTAAGAAGCCATCATGTGGTCAGGGTTAGTATCAAACCTTTTGATTGTCAAATATGTCATTTTCTAGCTCTATAGTATAGTGTACTTAGTTGTTCAGAGTTGTTTCTTAGTCTCCAAATACT
>JAHPZR010004819.1:0-22652 GCA_019787425.1 Platygyra sinensis
TTGCTTCGTAGTCGATTTGTTTCGCCCTCCCCTACGCGTTTTTGTGTTCCTGAATGCCACCGCAACAGAGTGGAATCTTCCACAGCAGAGAAGGTGTTCTTTTTTTCCAGTTTTCTCGTTCGCCCCTCTGAGGGGAAACCAAAGAGACGGAGGCAAGGAGTTCTGAGAGTTCACATTCGCCGAAGGAACTGTTTAAGTTCAGGTTGGAATCGATCTTAGAAAATGTGTAAGTGATCGCATTTTAGCTCTAAGTTTGTTGTCATTTGGCTCAATTGCTTTCACTGGTTTCAGTAACGGGGCAGTTTGAAGTTCATTCGCTTGGTTATTGCACCGTAGATATTTATATTTACATTCGTGCGATTCCGTGCAATCTGGAGTGGACGCGAACGCAAATTAACTTCTTCCTTTGAGACAGAGGATATCATTCAAGGAGACCTTTCTTTACCTTGGCGAGGGTATTGGCCATGAAAACCGTGTTGGAACACCACCAGAGACCACATTAGCTCGTCATTTAACGATTTTCTGAGATCTATCCTGAAACTGTAGCAAACAATACATTTACGTCTCCTCTCGCTGGTGTGTTGAAGCTCACAAAGCTATGTTCTCCGTCTCAACGAATGCACATTGATCCTACATATGTTCCCTTAGAGCAGTTAATGCGAAGATATCTGATCCCTCGTGTCGTCGCCCGGGACGAGGTCAGAATGAAAGAATTCGAAGGCTAGTTTGGCTTCGATGTTTTGTTTTAAAATGCTTCCAGGTCAGAGAAACTCTTGCTTTGTGGTCCGACCTGTTGTTTTATTTTCGCTGTGCGCTACGGAAGTTGCGTGTGCGTTTCTGAATGCGACCAGCGGGGATAGAAAAATCTTCCACCCTTACACCTCTAAGGGAAAATCAAACAGTGGCGTGCAATGCAATTCGTCTGAGGACGGTGAAAGAAAAGGCGTTCACGATCCGCCGCGGGGCGCGTAAAGTTTGCTAGGTGGTGTCTACGTTTCAGGATAGATCTCAGAAAAATCGTTTAAATGACGAGCTTATGTTGGTGTCTGGTGGGTTCCAACAACGGTTTTCATGCCAATACCCTCCCCACAGGTAAGAAAGGTCTCCTGAATGATATCCTCTGTCTCAAAGGAAGAAGTTATTTGCGTTCGCGTCCACTCGCTGATTGCACGGAATGCGCCACGAAGTAAATATAAATACTACGGTGGCACTACAACACTAAGCGAATGAACTTCATACTGCTCCCCCGGTACTGAAACCAGTGAAATGCCTTGAGCACAAATGCAATGACAACCTTAGAGCTAAATGCGATCACTTACGTACACTTTTCTTAGATCCGATTCCAACCTGAACACTTAAACGTTCCTTCGGCGAATGTGAACTCCTCAGAACTCCTTGGCCTTCCGTCTCTTTGTGTATTCCCCTCAGAGGTGCGAACGAGAAAACTGAAAAAAAGTACGACCTCTCTGCTGTGGAAGGATTCCACTCTGTTGCGGTGGCATTCAGGCTGACACAAAAACGCGTAGGGTGAGGAGCGACACAAATCGAGCGTACGAAGCCAAGACTTTTCTCGAAAAGCATTGTCCAAAAAAACAAACATTCGAGAGCCTCACATGCCTCAGCTTGCCAGTCGCTTTCATTCGACTCGTCCGCGCGCCGACCGAGTGCTCCGCGCATATTTGCATTCGGTGTATGGTATATATCTATCTGCGTAACAGGGAATGGAAGTTGTTATTTTTCCTAGATTGAGGCTCGTCAGTTTCAACATGTGCAAATCTGCATACCTTTAACTGGAATATTATCATTGAAACACTTGGCCGACCATATTACTTAGGCCAAACAACTTGAAAAATACAAAAAATTTTATGAAACTAAACTTAAAGCGAACCACTACTGACCTCTATGGAAACTCGAACGCGAACATAAACAACTTGTCCTCTATGGAACATAACGTTTCCGGGAATTAACATAATAACTTGAATCCTTCACTGAAAACTAACTGGAACCAAACAACTGGATTCTCTTGTGAAATCTTGTGAGGATGACTGGTACAAAATGGGTGGGGTGCGCAAACTTGACTTTACAGTGCAGAACATAACTGATACACAAGAAATGATTGTTACTGCTTTTCAAGGCTTTATCGCGCGACAAAAATGTCCAACGGAAGCAGAGAAATTCAATATGCAAAAATGAATTCAAATTGGACTTCGGATGGCCATTCGAAACGAAAACCAAGATACAACAGAATTTCCTTTTCTTGTACTATCACCGGGCTGATATTTGAGAAAAAACAACGGCAAAATAAAAAGCGAAGAACTCGTGTAAAAATCAATCTAAAAACAAGAAATCAAAGATTATCTCTCCCTGTAACGAAGGAATTCTATTATTGAATACGGCCAAGAGAGGATGAAAAGTGGTGAAATCAAAAAGACGAAAAACAAGCCAATTATTTAGGGATCAATCGCACCTTAAACTGTGTTGACTAGTGCCCCATTTATTTCTTTTTTTCTCGTTTGCTCTGTAGTGGCTGAATAAAGACCTCCAACATATATTTGGAATAAAGCAGAATTAAAAAATAAACAACCCGCCTGTATGGTCGCACGTGAAATGCGCGGAGCGTGGAAGGTACTGTTCCACTTTTAAAACCTAAAATTCCCAAACACAGGGGACCAAATGAAAGAAATCAGAAGCAAAGTTCAAATCACAATAATTCTTCATTCCAAGCTAGGGCGAAGAAACCTAGTGTAAAGCAAAACAAAATATTCGCAAAAAATTGTGCCAGACATGCTTCACTGCATTGCATGTGCAAACTTTATCTTCACGCATACAATTACACTAAGAGCCTGAGCGTGCTTGACTTGACTTGGCTGGGTTATTTTAAAGCTCTTATTAGGTCGGTTGCGCCAGATGATGTACGTGGGACCAATTCGAGGTGTTTTCGCTGCCAACCATCGCTCCTTCATGGCAAGTCAAACATCGTGTGGTTCGCTTTGTTTTTCTGAAAATTCGTGAGCAGACACATCAAACAACTTTAGCGTACGCTGTCGCGTGTTTCTAGAAACAACGTGGACATTGCTTGAAACTGTGCTGGTTACTGGTGCAAAATAGCAAAACTTGTAAACAATCTCTCACCTTGTAATTGCAACTGTTCAATGACTCCATGCACACTGCTCCCACATGGAAAGAAAGCAACGTCAATGAACGTTTCACTCGATATAGTCAATCGTTTCACGAGCGCGGACGAAAATGTGATCGGTAACATCCGAGATTGGCCTCCGCTATTGTCGTGGTGCGTGGGAAACTTACCACTTGAGTTTGGGATCGTAATAAACCGATAATCCGAGATGACATCGATAATGTTCCCACCACAATATGAAGATTGGACCATCACGGGCTTCACACTCGCTTAACGATAGTAGCTATTTCTCTCTAAGATGAGTGTAGTTTGTAGCGGCTAAGTGTGGTTTGTATGTAGAATGTAATTCTAGTTTGTATACGTGTAGTTTGTGTCATTTGAGTGTAGTTTGAAGCGGAGATTTTACAGCGCTGATTATATTACCGTGAATACCTAAAATATGTCTGGAATGTTTATTGGGATGTAACCAATCACATGCGAGATCCTCACACCACAGAAACCACAGGCAACTAACCGTTTCCTATCGGCAACGGAACAAATTATTTTCACAAACTGTCTTATTTGGAATTTAAAACACCGCCGTTCCCCAAGATCAGTGCTGAGGACGGCATCCAAGTCATCGTTCGGGTTTAGAAAGAAAAAATTTCGAGGCCCACGCGACGCGACGGCGACCAGCTTTCCATGTAACGACATCACATAAAAATTACACCGTTGATACACGACTTTCGAAAACAAAACACCCGCGGAAACGTTTCCAAAATTTCTGTCAATCATACACGTTATCGACAGATCGGATCGAAATCCACCAATCATAGCCCGCTAGCATAACGTAAAGAAGGTCTGAAGGTCACAATAGTGGCTGTGATTGGTGGATTTCGATCCGATCTGTCGAATAACACGCAAGACTGACGGAAATTTTGGAAACGTTTCCGCGGGTGTTTTGTTTTTCAAAGTCGCCTATCAACGAAAACGGTAGTAATAAATGAACAATCGTGATGTTTTCATTTCTGATCAGGCGTTACTAACTACCGATTTCGATCGTTACAAAAAGTTTGGAAATTCGCACGCCAAACCGTCGCGTGCGTCCGCCCGGCACATCGGCTTTGTAATTTATTTCAAAATCGCTCAAACCTGTATTCTTCGCTATCAGTGTAGCACATACTGCAAACAAATGGGAAGGAAAGGTAATTGTTAACTTGCTTGTAAAAAGACTGAACGTTAAAACAAAACGAAAATAATTTGTTCCGTGGCCGATAGGAAACCATTCGTTGCCTTGTGGTTTCTGTGGTGTGAAGACCTCACATGTGATTGGTTACAACACAATAAACATTCCAGACATATTTTAGGTGTTCACGGTAATATAATCAGCGCTGTAATTGACAGCTATCAAAGCAAAGTATCCGCTGACCATTATCATGTGACCATATTGCTGGCTCAGGTCAAGAGCTCACTGAGCTTGCGTAATTTTTTTTTTATGCTAGGGAAGAGTGAAGGAGAACATGGAAAGGCAAAATTTCGGCAAAAAAATCAAACCGTGACACGTGGACTTTTTTTCTAAAGCCCCGGCCACACGATCGCAACATGCCAATGCAACAAATCGCAACATTGTTGAGCGCAAGATGTTACGTGCGTTTGGCCACCCTGTTGCAACATGTTGCGACATGTTGGGTGTTGTTGGCTCAAATTTGATCATTTTCAAACCTGAGCCAACAACACCCAACATGTCGCAACACATCGGAACACGGTGGCCAAACGCACGCAACATGTTGCGCCCAACAATGTTGCTATATGTTGCGTTGACATGTTGCGATCGTTTGGCCGGGGCTTTATATATTCCGAGCACAATGGTATCTTGCAAAGTCCTCACGTAATTTCTGCAATCTTGGGTCCATTCATTAATTAGTATGGTTTGTTGAATTTTAACTACGAAAAAAATCGGGAAACCACACGCTGAGCAATCACATGCTCACATAATTGACCTTTTTTTTAGTTTCTCATCTAGGGAAAAAAAAAACTCATTTATGGTTAATTATTGTAATCAGGAGCTATTCTAATAGCCTTGGCTAAATGTATTTATTATCAGATGAGTGTAGTTTGTATCATCCAAGTGTAGTTTATATGATCAGATGAGTTTAGTTTATACTGCATGTATTGTAGTTTGTATAATATATAATTAGCAATTATTGAATGAGGCGGAGTAGGATATGAAGAATTTTGCAGATCAAGGAGGGCGTTATCCACAGAGGCCGAAGGCCGAGGTGGATAACGCTCTCCGAGATCTGCAGAATTCTTCATATCCTACGAAAGCCGCCAATTCAATAATTGCTTTATTATTCATTCAAAATATTTCCCCGTTCTTAAAGGAGTTTCGCCATTTCGCTCTTTGTTTTTCCGCTCACTAAAAATAATACAATCTCGTCCCCAGGTTTTCTCGGTCAACGGTTCAATAATTTTCAGCGGGCTGCACTTTTGACGTCATTGGTTCAATAATTTTCAGCGGGCTGCACTTTTGACGTCATTGGTTCAATAATTTTCAGCGGGCTGCACTTTTGACGTCATTGATTCAATATGACGAAGATTCTTTCCAAATTTGGTGAACAGCAGCTGGTTATGGTGAATTACGCGTGTGGTTTTAACCAATCAGACACGGGGAAATATTTTGAATGAATAATAAGTGTAGTTACTGCATCAGTTGAGCGGGTGTACTTTGTATCAATTTGGGTATAGCTTGTATCAGTTAAGTGTAGTTTGTATAAGATAAAGACAGTATAGTTTGTATCAGTTGAGTGTAGATTTTACCATTTGAAAGTAGTTTCTATATTTAAGTTTACTTTGAATTAGTTGATTGTATTTTGTATCCGACTTTTAAAAATGCAGTTTGTGTCAGTTGAATGTAGTTTGCATTAGTTGATTATAGTTTGAATCATTTGATTATAGTTTAAATTATCAGTTGTTTGTAGTTTGTATTAGTTTGAATTAGTGGAGTTTAGTTTGCATTAGTTGATTGTAGTTTGTGTTAGTTAGTTTGTATTAGTGGAGTGTAGTTTGTATTAGTTCAGTTAGTTTGTATTAATGCAGTGTAGTTTGTATTCGTTGATTCTAGTTGGTTTTAGTTAATTAGTTTGTTTTAGTGGATTGTAGTTTGTATTAGTTAATTAGTTGGTAATAAGTGGAGTGTAGTTTGTATTAGTTGATTGTAGTATGTCACGATGATTAGTTGATTGTAGATTGCATGAGTTGAATGTAGTTTTCTTCAGTTGATTTTCGTATGTTTTAGTTGAGAGTAGTTCCTATCAGTGAAGTTTAGTTTGTGATAGCTGAGTCTAGTTATCAGTTGAGTATATTTTGATCGGTTGGCTGGGTAATGTTTATTTTGTAGTGAATTTGTGAGTTGTCGCCGTCTATTTTGGTATTTTGGATAGTTTAGAAGGAATTTATGGAATTCAACTTTTTCAGGTCTTACAGTTGTAATAGTTTTGTATTAACTGCAGGAATTAAAGACTTATGCTTCTTTTATTTTACTAGTTTCTTTTTATCAGATACGTGTTTTGTTTAAGTTGTTACATTGCATTTCTGCAGAGTGGACGCATTGCCACAACCCGGGGCTAATTTTCAGATTTTGGCCAAGTACTTTCAAGGTACGTACATTTTATCTCTTACTAGAGCATGTACGTATTGCTATATATTTGTTTGAGATCTAGATTATTCAGTCGTTGTATTTTTCGGTTTCAGAATGGGACGGTCTTCAACATGGACCGGGCTTGATGGGTCGTCCAGGACCGCCTGGACCAAAAGGTATATTGCCACAGGGGTTATGACTTGAGTGTATAAATTAATTCGCCGTGAATTTGGTTTTGTAATTACCTCGCTCATTGATTGTAATATAAAACCCGCTCCACTTTTTCATCCAATCCGAGAAAAAAAAACAACGTAAAAGAAATCATTACGTTCTCGCAGAAGTGTTGCTGCACTTTGCGTTCACGTCCCGTATTTGTAGTTTTAATTGCTTCACTAGATGTTCTTTTTCTTGTGATTGACCGGAGTGATTACTCTGGCTTTGGGTTTTATTCACTCAAGTAAAAACCGCTTGAATAATAGTAGTTATCAACGTTATTCTAGAGCCGCATAAACAGTGAGTTATAACCGTCAACTAGTCAGTAAACCTTGTGAAAAGTCCCAGGAAGGCACTTCTGTAAATTTCAGATCGATGTGTGCCGCGAACGGTCTTAAATCCTGACCCTATTTAGCCGTATGAAGCAAACGAAAACTGATACCCTATTTAAGACCCAAACCCGAAGAATTACACCCTCTTTTAAGGGGAAAACAAACCGGCTAACCGTGCACGGCACAACGCAAATTATTATAAAAATCAGTTTGCTAATACTTGTAATGAATATTTGGGTTTACAAAGATCATTTGTTTTTGGTTTAGCTAGGCACTTTTGCACTGGAATTTTAGTTGACACAATTTAGGTACCCCATCTACAGATAACGTTGGGAACACGTTGTTCACAGGGGCGAAAACGATATCCTATTAAAGATCGAGATCTTCAAAAACCTTACCATATCCAGCGGCACATACCTATATAGCCCATATATGGAAGTGTCGCCCTTCGACATCTTTTTTGAATAATATGAAACCAGCTATATGAGCAGTAAATTATATTTACAATGACACTGTAACGCGGATATCAACGTCAATTGAATATCGCAGAAGAACCCCGATTAAATACTAAGCACTTAATTACTGGCCACAAGGGAAACAGTGAGTTTTGTTTCCCCGAGACCTTCAATGTTCCCGGAGGGGAAGCCAAGGAGAACATTGAGGTCGAGGGGAACAAAACTAGCCGTTTCCCGAGGGGCTAGTCATTAAGTGTTTCGTTGTACTTCTCGACTCAAATATAGAAAAAGCTCCGAAAAAAATGATTTTGCTTGACGCCATTGCATACACTCAGTGCAAAAAGTAAAATCCTTAACTAAGGGAATTGCTCACATTTAAGGGGAAAAGTATTTTTTGAACTAATATAAGTGAACTCATCTTAAAACTAGTCTCAACTACTTAGATAAAACATCGCCAGTCTTAAAATAGGACAAGCTCTCTTAAAAAAGAAATATTTTCTCATTTGAGTGTTTTATTACTAACTTCAGAGGAACCAAAACCTTTAACAAAGTGCATTATCTCTTTCTGTAGTAGAGGCCTCATTAGATCTAGTGTTCACACTTCTTGAAATAGGGGGAAAACTATAAACAAATAACTAGTTTCTTGTTCAAGAGTTTTATCACTAAATTAAGATGAGGCAACACTAAAGTAAACACTTCGACTTCATTTTAAGTGAAGGGCTCTTAATATATCAAATGTCCATTGCTTATAATTAAAATAAGATTCTAACAATAAAATGGAACAAGTCTTCAGCGAAATATTTTTTGATGAAAACAAAAATTCTTTCAGGCAATTTGAATACACACCTCCATTCAGTAATAAAACGTCGCATGCCGAGACAAGAAGGCTGAACGACCACTTTCTTTGTTTTGCTCACGTGGCCAAGCATGATCGTGAAGGACTGGAGTTAAAGTCAATCAGCGGGGAACTGGGAACGGTAGCCTCGTTTTGAAAATACTCCAGTGAAATGTGAAAATGGCGGACTCGGGAAGAACAAATGCTATCCATCTTTCAGCAATCGAATTGTCCCAAGAACTAAGTGAAGTTGGCTTGTCAAAAACGTTAACAGATGCATTGGAAGGTAGGGATAGAAGGTGACATACTCTTTAGCCATCTTTGCGTTTAGGTTCGTGCTAATTTACGATGTTACTGTCTTACCTGTTTTCCCGCCATTTCTTTAACACAGCAAAGGAGATCAAGGGTTCCACATTATTGACGTTTTCTCCAGAAGACATCAAGTATGAACTAGAAGATTTTAGTATTGAAGATCGCATGCACCTTAGGAATTTCCTCCGAGAGATTGTAAGTTTGTAAAATGTCTTAAAAGTGGGTGTTTTAAGCACTTCAGCGGCCATCCGAGCCGCGTGAGAACACGAGTTTATAGTTTGCATTCCTCTTGTATAATTTTCTTACCTTTCGTTGCTATTTTAAAGCAATAAATTTGTCAATGTATACAAATTTCCCGAAGAAAATTTTATGCAAATCTTGAGATGATAACTCGATATTTTTGGGGGGAAATGTGTTAACCAATGCAGGACTATGCACTGACTGACTGCATGACTTTTTTGTGGTAGGGAATAACGGGTTCATGTTAGTTAAAATGCTTTTGGTAAAAATACAATCATTAATATTTGTAATATACATGTTTGCAGGACATATACACTTGTAAAACTATTGTTAGGTCCTATCTGACTGTCCAATTTCAGTAAAACCTTCAAAACAAGTATTCCTCTTTTTGCAATTTTTTATAGAGGATTGTAGCTTGAAGCAATTTTGTTTGTTGCTTTGGCGTCTTCTAATGCTTAACTCGAGCATTTTGAGTTTGATTTGATCAGGAACAGCATATTTTGTTGTAAATTACACAAATACTTTCCTACCTGGCGACGGCGATCGACGAGCAAATTGACGTGGGCAACCCATCTTTGGCGCCAAACCAAAAGCTTGGAGACACAACACGTTCATATTTTCCCTTTTGTTAATCTGCATGACATGTTTTTGCGACTATAAATCTCTCTTCTTGAATGATGCATGCCGTCTCTAATGAGAAACGTTGTCCTACTTCAATGGCTTTTTAAGATCAGGCCGACTCAGTGGTACACAAATTTCCCGCGGTTTCAAGGTGCACAACGTGATCACGTGCAAGTCCAAAGTTCAACTTGTTGTTTCCCAAGGGAGTAAGTAAGTTTTATTCGCCCTAGGGAGTTAGAGGCATCTAACCCACGACACCTGACGCCTTCTCCTCTAATCGGAGAACATATTTTGAGTTGGGAAGTATTACAAATAAGTATGTTGTGACGATTTAAGCAGGTAGCTTAATAAATTTTGCAGAAGAATCAAGAATGTCTGGCGTGAATTATGTAGGCTAAAAAAACACCACATATGGAAGTGGAGAAGTAATGAATGTCTTCCACATTACCTGACTATGGCTCGGATAACTAAAGTCCTTATAGGAGAAATTCAACATCTATTTTGGATAATGAAAAACCAGTTACATAAGTAATACATTTTGTATACAACGGCACCGAAACGCAGATACCAACCACAATTTAAATCGCAGGAGAACCACGATTAAAAGAAAAATAGTTATGTTGTGACGATTTAAGCAGCTAGCTTAATCAATTTTGCAGGGGAATCAGGAAAGTCTGGAGTAAATTATGTTCACTGGGGAAAGACCACATGTTCTCGTGATGCTGAAATTGTTTACAAAGGTATTTTTATTGTTTCAAACATTTGAATGGTTTGGCACGAAAACGAAACTTTCTAACTTAATCCCAGGAATGACAGGTGTTAACATCCAACTCACCTGTTGAGCAAACTGTTTAAAATTATGACCAGCACTCAGAACATTGCTAACCAGGATTACTTACCATTTATAGCCAAGCCAAGCCAGACAAGATTCAATATATTCTATCTCAAAAGTCTCCATGTTATAAAAGAAATAGTGAGAGTGCAGCCGCGCAATTATCGAGTTATATATGCACTTTGGAGGTTTGCTAAGCACTCACGAAGCCAGAGTCGCACTCGGCTATCCCCTCGCGCGACTGTTACGCTTCTCTGGCAAGAACTTCATGCTAGCCCATATATAGAGCACATTCCCATATTGTCTTATCCATATATATCTATATATGGAATGTCTTATCCATACATGGATATGTGGGCTACCATGAAGTTCTGACCGCTTCTTTCGTGCTTAGCAATCTCCCGCGTGCATATATAACTCGATAACTGCACGCTGCATGCACGCTCACCATTTCTTAATTCTGCGCCCTGCTCAAAGTATTATTATCTGTACAATTTTAGTGAACCCAACATAATCACAAAAATTATCCAATTATTCTGTTTTAGGAGTGACCAATAAATTCATTGTGTTCAAAGATGATCTATCACTTTGGATATACACAGGACAAAACTCAGAATTCTGTACCTTGCCCTATCATTGAACATACTCTGCATGCAAGTAAGAAGTGAAATTTGTGGATAACAATTTTTATGTAGCAAGTGGAAACTAGAGAATGAACAAAAACATTTGCATATACCTCGATGGTAATCAGAATTAATATGTCAATTTTTTTTGTTGTGAGAATTTTTTGCAGATCATAAACGAAACCTTATGTAAGTGCAACAATTAGAACCTACAGAAATTAAAAGATTGTATTAGGTCATTTGCAATTGCTAATGAGATTGTTCTGGACATAAAGTTCTGTATTCCACTATATCAAATCTTCCAGTAGTGAGTTAATAAGAAGTCTAGTGGTTGCTAGAACTTAAGCTGATCTACAGATTCTGTAGCCTTTTGATCCATTTGAACTACTAAGAGGAAGAAGATGCAAAAAACTTGCTTTATCGTTCTTTACCAATTATATTCACGTGGAAATATTGATTGAAACTGAAGATTTGAAAGTTAGAATATTGAGTAGATTTAAGTAAAATACCATGACCTGTAGGCCCTTGAATTGAGTAGAAGATAGCTGTTATTGTATTTATAAAGTTGTTGTGTGGGCCCTGAATATCTGAAAATATTGCCTCTAGTAGATGATTATTTCATGTATTTTGACTGTATGTCACTAGAGAGCGAAGTATCTGTGTTATTTCGATTCTATCTGTGAACTTTTTTTCACATTATAGTTTCACATTTTTACTACAAAGCAGAATTTCTGCATCATCAGGTTAGCGTATCAAACTTTGCCTATTGTTATGGTTGGGATTTTTTAAGACAATGAAGCTATTGTTGTCGGTCCGTAGGGATTTTTCTACTCGGTGTCGCGAAATAACACTCGTGTTAAGTCGAATCCAGTCGGCAGATTTTCGGTGATGACATATTTGATCCTAACGGGAAAGTACTTGAGAAAAATCAGACAGACTAACAGAGGATGAGCTAGTACACGCGCGCTACTTCGATTAACTCTACTGCGCTTTTTATCAGAACGTAGTCAGGTCCTAAGTAAAAAGAATAATTTAGAATCAGAGTGGTGGCGTTCTTTGTGCAGGTTTATTTCTTCACTAGCTCGTGTTCTTGGGAGCAAGTGACTGGGAGTTATCAGAAAACGACTGCTCGGTAATTGCAAGTAGCTTGGGAAGCATTATTTTAGTTGAGCGATATACGCTTTTAATTTGTTTTCCTTCTGACTTACAAAAATTAGAATTGACTTCTGTTTGAATTCACTTCATGGTTTTAATTGCTCTCTCAATTCAAAGGCTCCTGCTCGCGCTTTCATGAATTAATAAAACTGCGTCGTCGTTTGAGTTTCAACTGTTTATTTTCAGCTCTGAATTCCTGAGTGGCACGGTCATAATGTTCGAGAAGTGGCACAGAAATAATATTCGTCGAATGTTCCCGTTCATATGGCCTGACCGCGTCTGCACAGTACTTTGCGGGTTTCGCTAAATTACACTTTGAAAGCATTTCTGTAGTGATTGCTGTCGATGTGAATACCGTCGAAGATTGTGGATTTAAGGACGTTCGCGCGAAATTTTTCTAACATTGATTTTTTTCTGAAAATTTTACCATTGAAAGATCATGAGTTAGCGATGTCAGAAATGTAAAAAAAATGGGGGGTCACCGACTTCGTTTTGGAAATAACATGCCCGGAAGAACACCTAAATCTGAGTAAATCGTGCTTCGTTAGCTAAGAAGATCAAAGTGGCTGCAAGTCCCAAAATATTGTAATTAGAGCTTTGAAGGGAAAAGTTCTATGCCAAATATGGTTTGGATGGACCTATTAAGCAAATTTAGTCAACTTGTGAGGTTCCTTAAAGAATAAGTTCGCATTTAGCGACCATAGTTTCACGCGCCTTGCAGCCGCAAGATGGCAGGATTCCATGTCCCATGGGCAGAAATATTCAAATTTTTTAAACTTCCCACATTGATTTTTTTTTCATTTTTGGATAATGTGTAGATAATTGCAAATAAAATCTGTTTCTGAAAAGAAAAGTAGGGGTCACCGGACGTCCAAGATCGTTAAATCCAATCAAAGCTATAGCGATGGCCATCTGCCCTATCATTGTTCATTTTACTACTTAGCGCGCGCGCTCGATGTATGACGTGGCATGGCGTGGCATGTGGATTTGCGTGCGCAGTAAGGATGCGCAGAAACAATTAGCGCGAACGTCCTTAACACTTATCGCCTCCGAAGATATTTAAATTTCGCGCTCGGTGAGTTTGCTACGCGTCGGTAATTCCTAACCTTTGTCTTGCGGACAATAGAAACCCTTTCCTTTAAACAATAGATGAGGCCATAAAAGGAGCAAAAGCTTGATTGTTGCCCAGCCAAAATCCTCACCAAAAGCTTGATACGGGATGCAAAATTTTTGTATGTTCTTGATCGCTGTGAAAAACTTCTCTATCCTTCTTATTAATACCGTGAACTATTTCACCTTGTATTTCCACCGAGGCTTAAGACATGCAGAATTTCTGCATTATGAGAAGGTTGAAATGCAAAATTTCTGCATCATTCTTTTGCTTTACTTACAGTAATGAATGATGCGGAACGAACGTGCAGGATTTCTGCATCCGACTTTACTTTAATATTTGACGCAGGGATAAGGATGCAGAATTTCTGCATCCCAAGCTGGTTGCTGTATGTCTGAGATACTAATTTGTTTTTGAGGGTATGGTAACCGAGATGCAGAATTTTTACGAGGTGGCCGCCATACCAGAGAATTTCGACACCGTTGTTCTGCATCTTTTAGGTCTTTGGATAATAATACCCTCCCTTAACAGCACATTTTCAAGCTTTACTTCCTTTTCGTGTGTTACTTGTAATTTTAACAGAAGATTTTTGGAGTGGAATTCTGTTCAGAATAAACGTCAGTACTTTCAACAATGTTTTGAACAATGTTATGTTGATCGGGAATGACTTTTTTTTGATCGGGAATGACTTTTTTTTGTGAATCATACGCCTGCAGTCGAGAATCCTCAAGTTGCAACGAAATTTAAGTCTTACCGTGAACAAAATTGACCTATTTGACGAATTTTGCATTTTGCAAACACCCATTTTAGTCTGGAACGCGTTTTACGTGAATGCAAACGATTGAATAAACAAGCTGGAGCAGAATTTTTTTCCCTCGACTAATGAAGCCGGATCAGACTATTTCACAACGGCGTCTCGAGATTCGCCGGTACTGTGAACAAGGGATAACACAGATTCCGATCAATCTGCAAGAGTCCGAGTGACGCGGAACTGACACGGAACCTAAGGATGATTAAAGTACCTAGATTGGATTTTTTCTGCCATTTTCGTTTTCACGGGATTACTTTTCATTAACACGAAAAAACTAAATAAATGACCCAAATAATCATTCGAATGAATGAATGAATGAATGAATGAATGAATGAAAGTGAAACAAAAATATCGGAATCGTGTGGCCTGAAACCACTTCGGCCTCATTAAAAAAAAGTACGAAGAGCTTGAAATTGTCTTTTGTACGGTTTCTAATTTGTATGCTTATGCTTTAACGTGCCTTTGAAACCAATCAACCCTGTACTAGTTTCCGAATCGTCAGTCAGCTGTCATCAAGTCATAGTAGCTTTTCACAGCAGTAGAATGCCAATCAACATGGAACACAACTGTAAGAACTTTATCGCCGTTTCAGTAAAAATGACGAAACGGCTAAAGTCAATTGCTCATTTCATATTCATCCCAACTGATGACAATTCTGTCTCTTGTTTTCATTCAGTAACGTAACGTAACGACAGGAAATGGCATCGGGGTCTCTGTAAAGTGCGATCCGGATGATGGCGGATGGCGGATGAAAAAATGCGGATGACAATATGCAGATGGGAAATTGCCAGTGACACTATGCGGATACCAAATTCTCTATGAGGGAAAATTAACTTACGATGCTTCCTGAAAGTCCTATTTGTAAATAAATCTTATAGAAATTAACTCGGGAGAAGTCCAATATTTTATATTCAATCACAAAACAGAAAAAAACACCGATAAGCTTGATCGAATAATAACAGACTAGACGTTTATCGTCAGACTCACTCTTCCTTTACTACATAGAAGAAGGACTTTCGCTGTCTACTATTAAGCAAATTCCCAATGCAGAAAATCAAATAGGCATTGTTAAACTGAGTGAAGCACTGCTATAATTACAGTGCAATTGGGCTCAAATAAACACGAGTAGGGTTGGGAGAATTCGAGACAGTTATGGAAACAAGTGACGTCGTCTAGGATTTGAATAACTTTCGAGAATTCTCCCAGCTCCACCAATGTTTAGATGTAAACACGGAAAATTTTTGCGTGTTTGCATAGTGTTCTACTGCTTAATTGTAGCGGTGCTTCACTCAATTTAACAATGCCACAAAGGCCAGTGAATCTAGCGGAAGTGGAAGTACACGGACAATGGAGTTTATTTAACAAATAAAGAAGCCTAAGCCATGTATTACACTGTGATAAAAAACACGACGGGCATTAAGATGTTCGGAAATTGTTGAAAGTTGAAATGTTCGAAGTGTTTCATCACAGTGTAATACAAGGCTTAGGCCTCCACATTTGACTTACGATATCATGATTTTAAACGTACAAAACAATTAAACACACTTTTTCGATGTTTTATACTCTGATAAAACATAACGACTCTTTAACCAATCAGAGCGAGTGCAGGGTTCCATCTATATTATAAATTATTAGTATAAATTCAGAGCTGAACACAGAGTTTCCAGCAATCTGATTGGTCGAGTGGTTCCTTATATGACGCTTTATAAACCGCTCCAGGCGGTTTATATAACATTTACGAGGCCTGGCTACTAAGCGCGCCACCTTTGCTATCTCGGCAAGTAAACATGGCGGGCAAGGAATTGTTCATCTATTCGCAAGTTATCACTCTAAGTCAAGGATATATGAAAGGACGGAGAATTTTCACATTGACGGCTGTCATCTCTGGACCAAGAATCATTTTAAGAACTCGTGTTCAAGGAAGTTAAGAATCGTAAACGCAGTGGTTACGTTGATTGTCAGCAGGTCGGATCGATTGACCGAAATCTGTTTTTCTCCAAACTAAAGCTACTCATTTTGAGACAATGATAACAACTGCGGATGAAGTAAACAGCGATAAATCAAAGGTACCGGAAGAATTTATTTTTCGTAGTGTTTCGCTTGATTGTTTTACTGCCAAACTCGATTCGTAAACTGATTCACAATCGATGTAAGGTTACATGTGCAAGCTTCTTGTTAATACTATATAGATGCATACGTGTATGCAAACGAACAATTGGGTCCCTCTTTTTATGTTTTAGTCCGTTTTTCTCTGTTGTTCAGCTCTTAAATTATGACTAAAACAATTATTTGCCGAAGGCGAGGTGAATATTGTAGAATAATCCCCGACTTCGTCTCGGGGATTATTCTACAATATTCACCTCGCCTTCGGCGAATAATTGTTAAATATCATAGCGATGACCCCTTAACAGTCCGGCACAGTTATCAAATTTGATATCCCCAACTGCAAATCATCCTCAAACTGCAATCATCCTCAAATTGGACCGCAATTGATTCCGAACCTCAAATGATCCCTGGTGTGGACAGCAAGTGATCCCGTTGTAAAACGAGGAATGACGTTTTTTTCTTTATTTACTTTTCAACATCCAACGATAACCTAAATAAATCTAAAGAAATCATGCTGATAACGTAAATAATTCTAAGGTTAAATAATTCCACCTCATTTTGTTTTGACAATTCTTCCGAAAAATCACAGAAATACTGCAACTCACAGACAGCGATGCCATTTCTCAATTGGTTCGATCTACAACAACAATATAGCTCCCAATAGCTTAATGCCAACACAACGAAGACATAAACCAATTTGTGCTAATACCACCTCTAAGAGCGATCCTATGAATGATATTCTGTGAGCTAGCAAGTCCGTATCTCAACTTGAGGCTGGTTTGACTTTGGCATCTGCAATTTGAAGCTAAAGATTTCACACTACTGATGTTGACGTGCACTGACTCTGGACAGCAGCACTGACTGGCCAACTTGCAATTTACACGTAGACAGAGCGAGCTACAAATGAACGCTCACCTTCATTACCCGAGGGAAACATGTGCGGAAAACTGAGAAACCGAAAATCCTTACGAACGAAAAGTATGACAACCCATCGCGCGGAATGCAATTGTCTTTGGCGACATGTACTTGCAGTTCTCAGGGCGGCAAAATAATTTGCATGTCTAGAACTATTCGGCTGTGATTGGTCAACAGATTTAGCTTGGGGAATACTAAGTCTCTCCACACATTTCAGCTGCTGTTAATCAAACGGTTGAATGCGTTAAGTAAATCCCCAGGCGCAATGCAGTTAACAATAGCGCACTAACTAAAGGCGGACCGCACTCTTCACAAAGCGTTTTCTAAATCCCTGTGCAGCGATATCTGTGTTTGACTTAAAAGGCTAACCAACTCCTGTTGATAGAAATGTTTTCTGAATTATCGAAATAGTTCCACGTTCAACAGGCGGCTTGAAAATCATAACCTCCGATAAGGGAGTTTTTTTCCTAGTGCGAAATGCGGCGGATTTGAAACACAAAACAAAACAATGCGGCCCAAACACCTAGAAGGTTATAAAAAGCAGCGATGCTCAATAATTAAGGCCTGTTCAAACGAGAAATGTTTGACGACCAAACATCATCAAACATTGTTTGGTGACCAAACATGCTGATGTTGAGTTGGGTGGCCAAACGGTTAAAACATGTTTGATCAAACATAGGTTAAACTCGACAAGCAAAGAACTATGGGCCACAAATTACCCATCGTAGTTCGCTCACCGGCGAGATTCCAATATGGCGGAATGTGTGACTTCGCAGGTTGCGATTCAAAGGTTCAAATTAAAGAAGAGATAGCGGCTATTATCCTTTTTGACCTATTAGAAGAGAATGGAAAAAGGGTAAAAAGACGAGGGAAGACCAGGGGCTGGATAAGAAGAAGAGAAGAGAAACGATACTACAATAATATCGTACGGGAACTGATGATCATAGATACTTCAGGTTACCGCGAAATGATGCGAATGGCTCATGGCTCATTCCTCGGGAATGACTACTTGAGTATTCTAAGAAGTCAAAATTCCAAGCTATAGTTCTGAAGTTAAGCTTCATGACCAAGCAAGGCCAAGGCTTGTGCTTCGTTTTGACAATTAACTGTTTGTTAGCTGGTTGACTACTATCGCCACCGAGATCTCGAGAATGTTTGCGAGTATGTGTATTTCTTAGACTTCTAAGTCAATAGATCGTTTTCACATGACGTGTTTTTATCCTTATCAGACATAAGAGGCGGTATGTTCATATCCGTTTCCAATTAGCGTGCTTCGTTTGGAAACCAGAGCATTTTGAGGGTTGCGTGACACAAGGCTACGATCGATTTTTTTTAGAAAATATATATTTATCTCATGTGCTTATATAAATGCTTATTTGTTTTGTACTGACAACCAGACGCCCAGATAGCCAAAATAAGGTCCAGATGTTTACGCAATATTCCCGCCGTCATGTTGCTGTACACGGATGTCCACGAACATGGCGTTTTCATCATGACTGCCCTGTAAATTTCTGGGAAACATTTACGACGAATATCTGAAGTCTGTGGAAACGCACAGGCCTAAAACTTGGAGAATTGACTTATATAGTTATTTTATAGATTAATTTATTTTTTTATTGCGAGACAGAGAAAACGATCTATAGAGTGTGTGCATTGTCACGCAATAAAAGATAAAATCAAAAACCATGCATGCGGTGGATAAAGTCAAGAAACTGTAATAAACATAAATAAATAAAGAAGACAGTTCTCCACGTTTAAGGTGTGAGTGTTGTCTCAAAGTTGAGATAATCGTCGAAATGTTTCGCCCAAAATTGTAGAGCTTAGTATTGAGTCGCCATGTTGTAGGACCTCCTTGGTCCTCCAATATGGCGGAAGGTAAATAGTGTGAACATCTGGAACTTACTTTGGCTATCTAGTCGGCTGACTTTCTGAACCGAGCCAAAAAAACATTTCCACAAGCCCTTTTCCTAATACTTAAACTCCTAAAATGGCTGAAAATTTCGAGATAAGTGTATATTTCTCGACAAACTATATCTTAGCTTTATGTCACGCACGGCAATAACTTCGAAATTCAAAACGCGCTGGTTTCCAAACGAAGGACGCTATTGAGTTGGAAAGTTGTAAACAGGTATAAATTTAGTGCCTCTTATGTCTGATGAGGATAAAACCTTTAGTGGCTCTTTAGTTTAGGGTTGAGAATTTGATGACGTCACCTTGCACACACTCTGTACCCTTCGAAGAACAAAGCAGCAACTGTGGAATATATTTTTAAATGTTATAGCATGTTTTTTTAATTTTTATGTGTTATCCCCTATTTTTTGATCGGGATCATTTACGGTCCAATATGGGGATCATTTCCGGTCCGGGATCATTTGCGGTCCAATTTGGAGATCATTTGCGGTCCTGGGATCGCTTGCGGACCCGTACAAGCCTGTGTTGCAGACGATCTAAACCCCGGTATACATGCAGGCTACAAGGAAGGTTGCGTGGATGGTTTCGTGGAAGATGCACCATTTGGGCTGTTCACGTGCGAAAAATCCGCGCCACTGGATTAACTATTTCTATAGATCCTCTTAAAGACCCGACTAAACGGACTCACAAGTAGACACAAGTTGAAAACTTCCTTGGCAAGTTGCTAAGCGGCTTGCGAAGCTGCGAGTCCGTTTGGCCACTCAGCGCAGGTCAGTCTTGGCAAGTTTAATTTAGCGCTACTTGCAACAACTTGCGAATTGGTTTGGCTGGGTGTAGTCTTTAAATAATTTAGAAGATTTCCTAGGTAATGAGGCCTCCAAGGGGGCGTCCAGTTCATCATGTATTAGCTTTCTTTCCACGAGTCAACGAAAGGTTAACACGCTTGCTCTCAGTGGACAACTCGGAATGGACCTCAGCCAAAGCTTTGACTTGCGATTACACGTGTTTCTCGACGAACAAGACATATACCATAATGTCATATTACAACAGTAACTCAACAGTGTCCATGGAGGGGTGGCTAAGTTGCATCTTCAGTCTCTTTAGACCTCGCATGATTCTTCCACTGCGGGTTCGGGCCTGAACAGGGGGGAAATATTTTAGTGTTCATCTTCTCTTCATGATCGTATTTCTTATATAAAATGAAATAAAATTACTTTGACAGGTTACGACATCTGGTACAAACATCATTACATAGACGATGGAGGATGTGCTCAAGACTGCCCTATGACAAGGCTCATTGTTCAATTCTGTCATCATGAAGACAACTGCTGTATGTATTTCGCATAATTGAACGTTTTCCTAGCGATCTCAATTTTGAATGGCTTGGATAACTGCTGGTTGATATTAAATTAAACTTTAACGTTAAAACTAATTATTATATGGATTTTGGTCGAAACTCACATAACGTTTGCACTGATTAACACGCGCTCCGATTAGTTAACGGTAGGGCTTTATTTTATATTTCACAATTATTCGCCGAAGGCGAGGTGAATATTATACACTTAATGTATGGTCCCGAGGGAAACAGTTAGTTGTTTTTTATCGAGAGTCCTGATGTTTCCCGAGACGAAGTCGAGGGAAACATCAGGACTCGAGGGAAAACAAAACTAACTAGTTTCCCGAGGAACCATACATTAAGTGTTTTGTTATATATTTAGATTTTCATATAGCAAAAACAAACAAACAAAGACTTCGTGAGGGCAACAACTGCGCAATTGTATCCTGGTCGGGATACATTTGAATTTGATCAGGGGCACGTGACCAAGAATCAACCAATCACAGTGCTCATGTTGTTGAGTGAAAGTGTGGCTATATAACAATGTAGAATAATCCCCGAGAAGAAGTCGAGGGGATTATTCGACAATATTCACCAAGCCTGAGGCGAATAATTGTTTTAGTATAATTTCAGAGCTGAACAACAGAGAATAACGGACTAGAACATAAAAACAGGGACCTAATTTTTTGTTTGCATACACGTATGCATCTATATAGTCTTCAAAAGAAGCTTACATGTAAGCCTAAGCTTACATCGAATGTGAATCAGTTTACTCATCGAGTTTGGCAGTGAAATAATCAAGAAAAACACTACGAAAAATAAATTGTTCCGGTACCTTTGTTTTATCGCTGTTGACTTCATCCACAGTTGTTATCATTGTCTCAAAATGAGTAGCTTCAGTTTGGAGAAAAACAGATTTCGGTCAATCAACTCCACCTACTGGCAATCAACGTAACCACTGCGTTGACGATTCTTAACTGCCTTAAACACGAGTTCTTGAAAGGGTTTTTGGTCCAAGGATGACAGCGGTCATTGTGAATATTCTCTATCCTTTCAAATATCCTGGACTTAGGGTGATAACTTCTGAATGGATGAAAAATTCATTCACCAACTGCCCGCCATGTTTACTTGCCGAGATAGCAAAAGTGGCGTGCTCAGTAGCCAGGCCTCGAAAATGTTATATAAACCGCCTAGAGCGGTTTATATAGCGTCATATAAGGAACCGCTCGACCAATCAGATTGCTGGAAACTCTTTGTTCAGCTCTGAAATTATACTAATTTATCTTATAACGTAGTCTTAGCGAAGCGCGCGTTCTGATTGGCTAATAAGCTCGATCTATTTGCACGTAAGTTGCACGCTCGCGTCAGTAAGTTTATTTGTACTTTCTTTCGGCAATCGATTGACACTCTTTTCAAAATCATTCCTGTTTCTCTTCTCCTAAAAGATGGAAAAATTTAATGATTCTTCCGGAGATGAAGAAGTTTATTTCTTTGAGCTACGAAATTTTGAGCTCAAGTTTTTTGCCTGGCCTCCACCTAAAGAGATTTGCTTATTTAAAGCTGATTTCCAGTCCGTACTGCGGAGTCTCAGCGGTCTAATGTTTGTGAGGCTCACAAACATTAGAGGCAAATCGATGTTATTCGTTACGAACTGCTTACGTTATCTTCGAGGCGCATTTAAATTCTTTCTCCAATAGTTTCCTTGAGTTTTACAGCTTTGAAGTTTTTTCATCAAGTGATATCAGAAGGAATGAAGCATAAAGCTTCGCATCGGAAAATGGTGGTTGACATGAAACTTTGAATTTACTTCATGTAAGTAGATGCGAAATGCTACATTTTGTGACGTCTTACATGAAACAAAACAGAATTCGTAAACAAACTCTCGAGAGTGCGCAGAACGGACTGGAAATCATCTTTAAGCGAGGAGTTGAATCTGCTGGTTGAACAAAGGTACTCGGCACTCGGAGATGGATCAAAACAACAACAAACTGGTCTGTATCAACCTTTCGAGATTAGTAATGCATAGCAGGAATTTTAAAGAGAATTCTTCTCAACGATTTGGCGATAATAAAATTTAGCACAAGCTTTC
>JAHPZR010004820.1:0-30000 GCA_019787425.1 Platygyra sinensis
ATGGAACTTTTAGTTTGATATGGGTAAACAGAGAAGGAATACACTGTTTCAATTCATTAACATGCTCAATCAATTCTGCAGTGAACACTGGATTTGCTCTTGCTTGAGTAAAAATCTATCAGTTTTTGTTGATATTTGAATTAGAAGAAGAGTTTTGTAAAGGGCACGCTGCCTGAATGAACTTTCAGCTCAATAAAGACAAAGTGAGAGGAACCATGCTAGTTCAATATATTCTGAGACTATGAAATTGTTCACAGTTCAAAAAAGACAACAGCAAAGAAAACACTCACCTTCTACAACGAGAAACCCTTCCACATCAAAAACAAACCAAACATGAACTGCCCGAACAAGTCTATATGTACAGCCTCCTGATTGGCTAAGAACTACAATGGCTCAAATAACTCTGTCCTTGAAATTCGCTAAAACCGAGGACTACATTCTAGATCTTACACCTTACACTTGCACTTACGGAGCTTCAATCTAGAATTTTTCTGCATGCAGCATTCTTTGCATGGCACTGTTCTCTGCTGCCACACCAGTTTCACTCGGCTGGCTCGTTGGCAATGAAAAAATCTTAATAAATATATATTCAGTACCTTTAAGCCAACCAGTTCATCAGGTGTTGAAATACTTGGCACTGATTTTTCCAAGTAAGAATTTACATACTAAAATTCCCATTTAAATCTCACCTGCTCGCAGAATTCTCTTTGGTTATTGCTTTAGATGTCTTCTTATTTTGGCTGGTTTTACTTTTATCTCCAAAAGCTGGGGGGACAACAAAGAGGAAATAATGTCACAATAAAGTACAATGATCGTTATTTAAAAATTATAAAATGCAATCCCTTGAAAATATTACATTTTTATTTACTGAATATGTGTGACACTACAAGGTAAATCACAATCTAATGACCAGAGTTTACTCCCAGTTTCTGTGGCATGTAGGGACTATGGGAATATAATCTCTATGTGACCATGTAATTTTCTTTGAATTATTGCAAAGTAGCCAGTGCAAAATGGTCTGACAGCCGGAGGATTTCTGCCGCCTACCAGCTTCTAATGCCAACCCTGAGTACACCTTGTCGAAAATACAAAGGGTACACTTTGGTGGCATATCCGGCTTGTAATCTCTTGAAAAAAGCCAGTTAATAAATGAAGGTCAAAAGGAGCATACAAAAGGCTTACTGTAGTTTGCGAAACGAAACCAAACGAAACGAAACCAACAAAACGAAACCAACCAAACGAAACCAACAAAACGAAACCAACAAAACGAAACCACCAAAACGAAACCACCAAAACGAAACCAACAAAACGAAACCAACAAAACGAAACCACCAAAACGAAACCAACAAAACGAAACCAAACCAAACGAAACCGACAAAACGAAACCAACAAAACGAAACCAAACGAAACGGAACCAAACAAAACAAAACCAAACCAAACCAAAACTAGATGAAAGAAATTGAAACATAATCTATCTTGTTACTTTGTTATCGATTGTCCCTTTAAAACGATTTCCTATTCAGTAGCCTCACATAGGGAAATAAAATAATTCGATATGTTCGCGAGCTTCTGAAAGCTCCTACATAATGTACATTTTAGCGGAATCAGAATTTCAAATTCCTATGTTTACTTGTTGCTCCGTATATTATCCATTTATCGAATCGTGGGAAGGTTTAGAAGTGTATGTGGATCTGACCTTTTTTGTGAATGAATTGTGAAAGTTTGCAACTACAACCTACCCAAAATAAATTATAATCTTTGTAATCAGTCTTTTATTAATACTTAAGACAAACAGTAACAAAACGGATCAGAGCATCAACAGTTGCAACGTCAAGCACAACGTTTACGCCAAACGGAAGAAACTGATATCAATGTAGATTAAGCCTGGGATGTGTCGAAAACGAAGACCCAAAAACGAAGACCTAAGACCTAAGACCCACTGGTCTAAAACGAAGACCCACTGGTCTTAAACGAAGACCCTGTGGTCTAAAACGAAGACCCACTGGTCTGAATCCTCTTTTTCTTTGGGGAAATACTTTACTGTTGGTTTCGTTTCGTTTGGTTTCGTTTCGTTTGGTTTCGTTTCGCAAACTACAGTAAGCCCTTCGCTTCTGCTTTCCTTTCATTTGCCGCTTCTTCCAAAAGTATTTTGATGTGGCCGTCGCCGTGAATGGTTGCTGCACAAGAATAGCAAACGGGTTCTTCACAGTTCTTACAGAAAAACTCCAGTTCTTTCTTTTCATGCCCTGGCCTTCCGCAATATGCTGGTCGCTTTAACACGTCCTCGAAGTCTTGATCTTGGAAGTCTTTCAGAGCCAACACACGGTGTTCTTTGTTAGCTCGGATTAGGTTGTGGGCAGTAATACAGTCGTCACACCAGAATGCACAACACTGGAAGCAGTACAAACTGTGAGAGCTTTTCTTGTCGCAGTTTGCACATTTGACACCTGTAGTGCTACACTCTTGGATGGTCAACACATCTAGCAAACTGTTGATGAGAAAGTTGGTCTGCAAGTCCTTCAGGTTTCCACTTTCAGGGACTCTACTCTCTCTTCCACATTGCGGGCATGTAATGATATCATGGCGACCACTCGCTCGTAGAATCCTGTTCAAGCAGTGACGACAAAAACTGTGTAGACATGGCAGCGTTTTTGGATCAGTAAATGTGACCATGCACACAGAACAGGTTACTTCTTCATGAAGATTGTTTAGCAAGGTTTTCATATCCATGATTATTGAAAGGCGGATAACAGGGAGCGGTGTGCAGTTGTAAATGGTGTGATTGTTTACTCTAAAAACGTAGCTACAACATTTTCACTTCTGAGTTGGTGAGACAAAACGTCTTACCAAAGAAATGGCAGTGGTAAGCGTTCTTTACACCGGGAGTTGAAAAATCCTCCATTTCGTTGTTGTAGATAATGCCTGTGCGATTAGATCGATATTTCGAGCCAAAGCTGAAAGAAATTAATATAATTGTTTAAAGGTAAGGAATGTGGTTATTGTGTGGCGAAGGTTATTCGGAAGCTGATAGAGTATAATACGACTATATCGAAATGTGGATCGGAGTGCTTGAGGACGACTGAAAAGGATACTCTCACACGTTTTACCTTCCACTGCACCACCTTTAAGCTAAATAAAATCTCCAGTGCTGGACTTGAACAAGCCACAGGGCAGGAAACGAGGGAAACTATCTTATGGCGAAGAATGGCTTTACCATGTGCTGCGAAAGTGCTCACAATTAAAATTTTGACCAATTCTCAGCCACCAGTTGAACTAGCTTAAGCCTCATTCAGACGTCCTCTTATATGTCACTAACTATTTGAGCTACGTTTATGTGCATCGGTATTTCGTTTTCTTAGCAGTTGTTGTAAAGCTGAATTCTCTATTTAAACAGAGACTTATTATCTGTGAAATGAGCAATTTTGTCACAACATAGTTACAGATATCACACAAGCTGGTAGAGATTGAACTGACTGTGAATAAACTTAAAGGCTTATCCCAAACTTTTCTGGTTTGATATTTCGTCATTAACGATGAAACAGACCATTTTAATTGGCCTTGGCTCCATTTCTTAACGAGCTAGCAGTCATCGTGCCAGATTAAACTTTTCTAAATTGATATAAAACGAAGTTTGTTATATTTGGAAATGGCTTTCCGGGTATAAAACATATCGTTATATGATTTGTTTTGCAGAAAGACTCGTTATGACAGAGAAGAACAGAACCAAGAGGCCTAAAAAAGACATTTTTACATATGCTGAATTATTGAATTGAGAAATCCTTGCATTACGTTTTGTTTGTAATTACGGGGACTAAACAATAAACAAAAGACTCCAATTTGTCTCTAAATAACCATACGTAAGGCGAAGCCTCCATGTTGCGGGGCGGCCAGTCCCTGTGATCAAGGCGCTATCAATGGCGGATTACCACACACGAGAAGGGTGTGGAGCTGTACATTTTTAAGCTGAAGAAACACATATATTCAATCCAGCATATAAATAAATGTTAATAGTCCAGTAAACGTTATAGTCCCGTCCTTTAGAACTAAAACAATTTGAAATGCAAGGCCATAAAACCAGAACATAGTTAGTCGAGGGGCCATTCCCCTCGACTAACTATGACCAGAATGACTGCAGTAATTCACACAACTACTGTACGATTAGAAATGGTGTAAGAGGTGTGACTATTTAGCTGAAAGCCTTCTTTAGTCCACGATCACATTACCCTAATGATGATTATTTGGTTTGAAATTAAACGCGCAGTTTTAAGAGAGAATACTGTGGAAAAATAAAGTGATATAAGCGTCTCAGCCAAAGGGATAGCAAGTATACGCAGTAGGGACTTCATGTTAACGTAACTGAAGCGTTAAAAACTCAGAACCATGGAGCCTCCAGAAAGGCTTACTGTTAAGCATACAACGAAGTTTTAAGTCGGTAAACAATGCTCGTGACATTTTGTGTAGCTCTTGTTTTGCTAACTATAAATACGTGATTTAGATTGTTCACAGTCCTCTATTTTTGCCTACTTTTATTCGATCTTTAAACACGCGGACAGAATCGCGAGAGAACTGAACACTGCTGAACGCCAGCGTAAAACGGAAGACTTGACTGGGTAGGGATTGGTGACCGTATCCAACTCGTTTCGCTCGCAAACCCCATTCCCTGCCACCATCCCCGCGTTCTCTGGAGCTCGCTTCGCTCGCCTTATCTTTCGCGTGCGTGAACAGTCTAGTGTGCATCGGCCTGCTCGATATTTTCATGTTTTGCCTCAACACTTGCATCAGTTTCATCGGTGTTGTTGTTTAAAAAAGGGGGAGGAGCACGGCATATATATTTCCTGCTTCTTCTGTTAAGAGTACAGTCAAAAGTTGAGTTTGAGTTTTTCAGGCCAAATAATTCCAATTCGTCGAGTTGCCTTCGCCGGGGAAATCAGATATTATATATTTCCGTCTAGTGTTCGAGAGTGCCGTTTACGACGTCTTACGTAATACAATCTAGCTCAGTCTGCTCTAGCTACAAAACAAGACAAATGAAAACAAATGAACTTAGGTATTCAAGTTTAAATTCCATTTGGTCGAGTTATATTTGGGAGATCGGGTATTATTTTCGTTTAATGTTCGAGACCACCTCTGATACCGACTGATACGATGTCAAAGTTGCATTGATCTCGTCTCCTCTAGCTTTTAGGTGCCGGTCTCGGTGAATAAAACGAGATGTTCCGAGCGGGTTTTTTCGCGTCTCACTCGACGGACTAAGCGAATTAGGGACTAGTAGTCTACAGCAAAAAGTTATTTTCGTTGAATTTAAAACGAGTAGTAATGGCTGCAGCCTTTTGTCGGTTGTCAGTATTAACTGAATCGTACTACAAATGTCAGTTGTGGGTTCAATTTTGTTTTTTTTTCAGTTGTCAGTACTTTTTTGGCTATTTGTCAGTTGTCAGTTAACCCCATCCAGACCCTCTGATAAGTTCAAGGAATCCTAATCACAATTCTCAGATGCTGTAATTATTATTATTATTTTTATTGTTTATGCTTGCGTTATGCGACGGCCGGGTCAAGGCACCAGGGTCTTTTCCCCGTAGTGTTGGGGACCCGAGAGAGGGGGTAGGTGCTAAGCTTGGACTGTTGCTATGGAAACCGCTACCAGACTGACGAGCCGAAGGAGAAGAGGGGTGCTTTCCATTATGCCAAACTGACCGGTCAGAGATCAGTGGGAATACCTGAGGAAAATGGAACGACATTTTCCGATTAAATTGGGCGAACCAATAGAAATGACTGTTGTCATTTTAAATTCTTCTACCGAATTCCCTTATTAGGGCAAAGAACCGGTTTGTCAAAAATGGAACGGTGAATTTCGGTCGGAATATTCCGACCGAAATATGTGGACCACCTCCAGAGGTGATCCCGAATATTCCGGTCAGAAGAAACCGAAACGAACCTTTCCATTTGAATTCCAACCGAAATTTCCGGAATCCTCCGATTCGGCTTAACTGCTGAATACCCCTCCACTCCAAAAGAGATCTCGAAAAGTGCGGCTACGCGGCTACGCAGTCACTGCGTAGCCACGTAGCCGCGTAGCCACTTCTTTCCTTACTAACTTATTTTGAAGGGGAGGGGTGGTCTTCACAACTGCGTAGCCACGTAGCCGCGTAGCCACTTTTTTCCCTACTAACATATACCAAGGGGAAGGGAAGGTCTTGACTACTGCGTAGCCGCGTAGCCAACACCAGACAAGTATGACATACATGTATTTCTCGTTCTTAAAGCGTTAGCGGGAGACAACTGCGTATCCATGTAGCCAGCTTTTTCAGGGGTATAACTTCAGATGGAGGGGTATTCAGCAGTTACTAATGGAAAGCACCCGAGAGCTCCAAGCACCTATATCTAGAAAGAAATTGACCATGGCCTGTGCCTAGCATCCCCGCGCGTAGAACTAGGTGTCTTAAGCGAGCCGAAAAGACAGCCGGCGACGAGATGTAAACAAAGCAGCAGGATCAATTCATAACCACCAGCCACAACGGCAGCTGCGATAGACAGGCCAGAAAATGCGCAGGAAAACCTGGCGAACGACAGCTACGCGTACAGAACCAAACGCGGAGACGAGTATACCAGGCGAAGCACCACTCAACAGAGCTTATGGCGCGAGTGAGGTTGAAACGAGCAGAGGCCTTGGTCTTGCTTCGCTAAACATATAATCTCCTGCCAACATGATATGAAAACACTTCTAATGACGCTCTGTGATTGGTCAATAAAACAAATTCAGTCACTGTCTTGTTTTCAACAAGCATTTAGAGAACTGACACAACATTATTTAAAAGAGGTCAAGCTAATTCATCACAAATTCACAATTCTTAGAAATCGTACATGTCAAACACGTCTATGAACGACGTTCTATGATTGGTCAATATTTTCAGACGCTCGATCACAAGACTTCATAGTTGAATTCATTTACAACTGCACACCGCTCCCTGTTATCCGCCTTTCAATAATCATGGATATGAAAACCTTGCTAAACAATCTTCATGAAGAAGTAACCTGTTCTGTGTGCATGGTCACATTTACTGATCCAAAAACGCTGCCATGTCTACACAGTTTTTGTCGTCACTGCTTGAACAGGATTCTACGAGCGAGTGGTCGCCATGATATCATTACATGCCCGCAATGTGGAAGAGAGAGTAGAGTCCCTGAAAGTGGAAACCTGAAGGACTTGCAGACCAACTTTCTCATCAACAGTTTGCTAGATGTGTTGACCATCCAAGAGTGTAGCACTACAGGTGTCAAATGTGCAAACTGCGACAAGAAAAGCTCTCACAGTTTGTACTGCTTCCAGTGTTGTGCATTCTGGTGTGACGACTGTATTACTGCCCACAACCTAATCCGAGCTAACAAAGAACACCGTGTGTTGGCTCTGAAAGACTTCCAAGATCAAGACTTCGAGGACGTGTTAAAGCGACCAGCATATTGCGGAAGGCCAGGGCATGAAAAGAAAGAACTGGAGTTTTTCTGTAAGAACTGTGAAGAACCCGTTTGCTATTCTTGTGCAGCAACCATTCACGGCGACGGCCACATCAAAATACTTTTGGAAGAAGCGGCAAATGAAAGGAAAGCAGAAGCGAAGGGCTTACTGTAGTTTGCGAAACGAAACCAAACGAAACGAAACCAAACGAAACGAAACCAACAGTAAAGTATTTCCCCAAAGAAAAAGAGGATTCAGACCAGTGGGTCTTCGTTTTAGACCACAGGGTCTTCGTTTAAGACCAGTGGGTCTTCGTTTTAGACCAGTGGGTCTTAGGTCTTAGGTCTTCGTTTTTGGGTCTTCGTTTTCGACACATCCCAGGCTTAATCTACATTGATATCAGTTTCTTCCGTTTGGCGTAAACGTTGTGCTTGACGTTGCAACTGTTGATGCTCTGATCCGTTTTGTTACTGTTTGTCTTAAGTATTAATAAAAGACTGATTACAAAGATTATAATTTATTTTGGGTAGGTTGTAGTTGCAAACTTTCACAATTCATTCACAAAAAAGGTCAGATCCACATACACTTCTAAACCTTCCCACGATTCGATAAATGGATAATATACGGAGCAACAAGTAAACATAGGAATTTGAAATTCTGATTCCGCTAAAATGTACATTATGTAGGAGCTTTCAGAAGCTCGCGAACATATCGAATTATTTTATTTCCCTATGTGAGGCTACTGAATAGGAAATCGTTTTAAAGGGACAATCGATAACAAAGTAACAAGATAGATTATGTTTCAATTTCTTTCATCTAGTTTTGGTTTGGTTTGGTTTTGTTTTGTTTGGTTCCGTTTCGTTTGGTTTCGTTTTGTTGGTTTCGTTTTGTCGGTTTCGTTTGGTTTGGTTTGTTTTTTGGTTTCGTTTTGTTGGTTTCGTTTTGGTGGTTTCGTTTGTTGTTTCGTTTTGTTGGTTTCGTTTTGGTGGTTTCGTTTTGGTGGTTTCGTTTTGTTGGTTTCGTTTTGTTGGTTTCGTTTGGTTGGTTTCGTTTTGTTGGTTTCGTTTCGTTTGGTTTCGTTTCGCAAACTACAGTAAGCCTTTTGTATGCTCCTTTTGACCTTCATTTATTAACTGGCTTTTTTCAAGAGATTACAAGCCGGATATGCCACCAAAGTGTACCCTTTGTATTTTCGACAAGGTGTACTCAGGGTTGGCATTAGAAGCTGGTAGGCGGCAGAAATCCTCCGGCTGTCAGACCATTTTGCACTGGCTACTTTGCAATAATTCAAAGAAAATTACATGGTCACATAGAGATTATATTCCCATAGTCCCTACATGCCACAGAAACTGGGAGTAAACTCTGGTCATTAGATTGTGATTTACCTTGTAGTGTCACACATATTCAGTAAATAAAAATGTAATATTTTCAAGGGATTGCATTTTATAATTTTTAAATAACGATCATTGTACTTTATTGTGACATTATTTCCTCTTTGTTGTCCCCCCAGCTTTTGGAGATAAAAGTAAAACCAGCCAAAATAAGAAGACATCTAAAGCAATAACCAAAGAGAATTCTGCGAGCAGGTGAGATTTAAATGGGAATTTTAGTATGTAAATTCTTACTTGGAAAAATCAGTGCCAAGTATTTCAACACCTGATGAACTGGTTGGCTTAAAGGTACTGAATATATATTTATTAAGATTTTTTCATTGCCAACGAGCCAGCCGAGTGAAACTGGTGTGGCAGCAGAGAACAGTGCCATGCAAAGAATGCTGCATGCAGAAAAATTCTAGATTGAAGCTCCGTAAGTGCAAGTGTAAGGTGTAAGATCTAGAATGTAGTCCTCGGTTTTAGCGAATTTCAAGGACAGAGTTATTTGAGCCATTGTAGTTCTTAGCCAATCAGGAGGCTGTACATATAGACTTGTTCGGGCAGTTCATGTTTGGTTTGTTTTTGATGTGGAAGGGTTTCTCGTTGTAGAAGGTGAGTGTTTTCTTTGCTGTTGTCTTTTTTGAACTGTGAACAATTTCATAGTCTCAGAATATATTGAACTAGCATGGTTCCTCTCACTTTGTCTTTATTGAGCTGAAAGTTCATTCAGGCAGCGTGCCCTTTACAAAACTCTTCTTCTAATTCAAATATCAACAAAAACTGATAGATTTTTACTCAAGCAAGAGCAAATCCAGTGTTCACTGCAGAATTGATTGAGCATGTTAATGAATTGAAACAGTGTATTCCTTCTCTGTTTACCCATATCAAACTAAAAGTTCCATCAGGCCGCTTTTTTTTTAAGAATGAGTGTTCATCAGCCGAACCAAATCCAGTGTTCAAATCTAGCATATCGAACTGAAGGTTCAGTTGGGCAGCATTTCCGAACAGAACTGAACGAGTGTGTTTATCAGTCAAACCACTGGAGCAAATCCAGTGTCCAAATCTAGTGTTCAAAACACAAATGGAACCTGTTTACCACAACCGTGTTCCTCAATCAAACTGGTGTGTTCACTTTCACTTTGACTTTGCCCATCATATCGAACTGAAAGTTTGACCAAGGAGCGATACATTGCAAAACTCTTGATCTTTAACAAATATTCTGGGGAAACTGGTGGACAATTGGTAGTTTTCGCATCATGCAAGTAAGCCAGGGGGCTGGAAGCCCTTCCCATGATACAGCGCGTCAAAGTTCGGGCGAGTTTTCACAGGTGTAAACAGAATCTTGTCATAATTCAAGGTCATTAGAAGGTTTTCACTTGGTTCCTACTTCGATTTGGTTCATTGTTGTGACCTCAAGGCTGCTTATATCTTCTGTTCATGCTTTAAGGAAAATGTAAAGTAAGATTTTAATGTTTGTAAATGTTTTTTTCAATCTTTTATCTTTATCGTGAAAGTTGTCAATTTCTGCCCTTCGGCAAAATGGCTGTCATCCCGCAAAATGCCATATAAACTATGACCGATTGCCAACTTATGCCTTGCATGATTTGTAGATTGATTCTATAAAATGTTGCTTCAATATATAGAAGATCTTAAAGTCGATTGATCTCGAATTAACTTCACTGTTTGATACGTAAAAAACAAGCACTGAGTTGAGTGTCTTTTCACTGGGTTCCTTTTGCCAGTTAGGAAATGAAGAAGAGATCAGGCGGGCGCAAATTTACTTTGGTGCTTGTATATGAGTTTTTAAGTGAGGCTTTGGCATAATATTGCTGGAACCAACTGCAGTTTCCATAAAGAGATGGCACATATAATTTTAGATGGTATTAAGCTAAACATTATTGCGGTTTTTCGTATTTTTGCCCTGCGGTATGACATTTCACTCGCTCCCGCAAGATGGCCGTCATCCTGAAAAGTCACTTGTAAACAATGACTTACAGGCGAAATAAAGTTGGAGCTGTTGGCTAACAAATACTAAAAACGAATTTTCTGATGTTTGATATCCCCCAAATGTCAATGAGCTGAAATTAACTTCAAGGCTATAAGCCTAAATAAAAGCTCATTTTCTGATCTCCCGAAGATGCTCAGTCATTAAAAAATCACTTGCTCACGACTTCCACCAGCCAGAAGACAGAAGCTTCTTGGTTGGCAAAATATCGCAGAGATGCAATTACAAGACAGAGAAATAAATAATTTTTGTAACTTTCAAATAAAAATTACTTCTGTTTAAAGCCTGTAATTGATATGATGCTAAATAGTATTTACTCTGCATTCTGTGTAATTTATAGTAAAGGATCACTTATTATGCAGCACTATAGCTGTGTCAGCATGGTACCTGATAAGTTACACATACGAAATCAGGCTTAAACTGTTGTATAACATTTAAACAAGTAAACAAACTGCTCTGTTGATTGAGGTCCCTGTCACCTTCTAGGGCAATTTGACTTTTATACTACATGTATAATAATCACTTGATACAATAATACTGGTGTGTTGTTTTGAAGTGTACATGATTGATAGTCAGTATTTACTTCCCAACAAATGACTATTTAAACATCTCTAAGTTTCAGCATAGCAAGCATGGAACTCACATCCTCTAGGATAAGACCAAAGTATATCAGTCTCTCTGAAATTCCCTGAAACATGGAGGAAAGAAGGGTTCAGTAAAGTAGATACCACTTACATGTAGCACTTTCCTGGTTGAGTTAAAAACATTTTTTGAGTCATGATGAATTCCCAAATTCCTGAGATGCATTAAAAAAAGAACATCCCACATCCTATGCCTAAATTTTTGACGTCAAATCCTGTCAAGATATGTTGAATTTAGGAATCCTGCACCATAGTTTGGTCAAATTCCAGATCCTGGTAATACCTTCCAGACCCAGCTAAGTGTAACAAAGTCAATAATCACTACTGACCAGGTGAAGGTAAACTCTGCATATGAGCCAAGTGGCCCAGATCAGGCTGGAGCTTTTCCTGATTTCTTTAACATGAAGTGACTAGGAGTACTTCTACTGCCCCCTAGATGGGATGCTAGTCCATACAGTTGTAGCAAGGTTGAGAGGCACTGTGAGAGTAAAGTGTCTTGACCAAGAGCACAACACAATGTCCTGGCCAGGGATCGAACCTAGGCTGCTTGATCTGGGGACAAGTGCACTAGGGAGGAGGCCATCGCACCTCCCACCACTGACAACATGAAGGATTGTAAAAACATATAATTGCATTGAAGTCATCCAGTATACCTGGAATAATGCTCCCATGTTATAAATTATTGAATATTTGAATGAAAGTGATCATTGCAGAGCCTCGTGTGTTTTAAACACCAGAGGCATGACCCAAATACCTACTTTGTACATATAACAAAAATAGCTCCCTTTGTTCCGAAAACTCATTATTAATTATAATGTATGAATGAAAAAAGTTGAAAGTGCTATTAGAGGAATCCAGAGGAATGGCAGTGGTTCAAACCAAACACCCTCAGACAGTAGGAGGAGAATACCTTTGAATTACAGGTATATTAGGTACCAGCCTATGAAACATGCTATAACAAAATCATTTGCTTTCAGTATTTTCCATCTGATCAAGAGTTGACTGACATACAGATACTTGACAAAGAAAGTCCTTAAGTGAGGCAGAAGAATATTTTCAGTTGGATGTGGATGGCTAGTTAGGGAGGTGTTCTTGAAACAACCTGTGGGAAATTCAAACATTTATGACCTCAAATTAGACAATGCAATGTCTGGAGTACTTAATGTCATGATTGTTCAAACACTTGAAACCTGAATCAAATGGGCAACACTGAGGGATAAAGATCTTTCATTCAACTAATAAAGATCTTTCATTCAACTAATCTTGTATTTTTGTTTCTATACCTACTCTTTTTAGTTAACTTCCAGATTTTTGATTTCTGTAAACTTGTATACGTACTCTCTCTAGTTAATTTCCTGATTTCTGTTAACTTCTATACTTACCTTTTTCTTTTTAGTTAAGACATGACCCACCTAGATTAGCTAGCTACCTGTGGGCATGTCCAATTTGTTAAAATAATTAGAAAATAAAAGAATGTACAGTGTACAGTGTATGTACAGTCTTAGATGACAAAAATCCACAGCACTCTTTGAAACAATAATATTATCATCCATACAAAATTAATGACTATTATAACTTTTCAATTAAACAGACCAAAGGATATTATCAGAGGCTTCAGCAATGAAACTTTTGTTGTCATTTCTACAGACATTAAGATCCAGTAGTTCAGATGATGGCAAAATGGTCTTTTTTGGCAACAAAGAATCAAACTACCATTAGACAACTTCTCCACAGGCCATCTGACAATCTTCCAGCCCGGTAAAATTATCCTATAATTATCGATCTTTAATATATTTGGATGAAGAATGCTCCTCTAAATATTGTTTATGCACAGTGAAATAATTGTGAAAGACAATGTACTGTGCAGTTTGATAATTTATAGCGTGTTTGTATAAATTAAATGGTTACAAATAGCCTTACATTTGCACAATAACAGCAAATATTATCGTACTACAGAGCCAGCAAGAAATATTTAATGGCAACTAAATTGTTATTTTTATGAAAAGTACCAGCCTCTTAAAAGAAAACCCACACACGCACTGGTCGATACTCACGAAAAATGTTTCAAGAAACCAATCTCTGACATATGTTGCGTTAAAAATATTTTAATGAGATCATTTAGACCTAAGCTTGATTTAACATAAGCTTAAACGTAACCAAATACGAAAGGCTCACAAGATTATAAACTAACTTGCACTCGTGAGTTACACTAAGATTTTAGCCTGTTTTTACCACTTGACGATTTCGAAGATCCTACTCTATTTTATGAGATGTACACAAACTGAGAAATTAATCGGCGAACTAAACCAATCCGTTGGCGAACCGACAAAAAGGAAAGTTGGCGACTGGAATTTCGCGACAAAATTCTAGCGGGAACAAAGGCGAAACAACACAAGTCCGATTCACTGCGAGTCAATGAAAAGCTTGCCGTCTCACAACAACAAAGAAAACTCTATCACTTCGACCGGTAATGTATCAGTAATCAACTTACGGATTTGGAAAAAGATCCCCTGTACTTTACAGCGCAAGACACGGCCTAAAGCGCATTATTTCAACGACAAACTTCTGAAACTTTCAAGAGACAGTGGCCTTGACGCCATGAACGCCACTGACAACTAACAGGTCACGTGACAATCGACGGTTGATAATATAGTTCATTCGCAATGCATTATGGGAAGGGCTTCCAGCCCCCCCTGCAAGTAAGCTAAATTATCACGCAAGTGAAAAATAAAATCACTTAACATTCAATAATTTGAGTCCAGAAGTTGAAATATCGTAGAAGAGTAATAAATAAACAACGTGCCAAAGTTTGGTGGATGTGCAATATTCCGAACTAGAGTTAGTCGGTAAAAGGTATCACTGAAAATTATAGTGTTTAGTATGAAGACGCCATGTTGGAGACTGTTATGAGCTGGTTGTTTGAAGTGGTAAGTAGTTTGCAGTCTAAACAGAACGCAGGGTTGTCAGAACAGCAACAAGGTTATTTATTCGAGACGAATGAAGTAATTCCACACAAAAATTCACAACAAGCACACGCTAGGTTTGTAAATTACACTTGGTCATCTGTCACACTCGTAAACACACGGCATCCACCAGATGTACACGCGACCTTTGTCACACTTGACTAAACACTCCTCTGCCAAACTTTACATACGACCATTGTCACACTTCAATAGACGCTCCTCCTAAAAAGCTACACCGATCCACTTATATACTTTACAGCATAAGGTTCTACAGCCATTGCAAGATTGTTCGCACTCCAACACCTTATTCAAGTCGCCCTCCCGCTCTTACCTGTTCAATGTTGTTTACAAACCGTAAAAGCGCCCTTGACAGAAGTTCGGACAAATTGTGCTTTCCAACATTGAATGGGGGAAAGGGGGTGTGTGTGGGCCAACGACGTATGACAGTGATTGTCTATACGTGATAATTTCAAGCCATGAAATTATGCATTCGGGTCAATCATGAAAGAACTTGAATTTTGGCACTAAAAAGGGTGTTTCTACAGCATGACACTGTTTTTGATGGGGGCTTTTTAAGTAGTGTACAAAAAGAGACTTAGTAAACACTTTTTCAATTCCACAGTTGTGTCAAGCATTTTTAGAGCAAAATGAGGTAATATCAAAATGGTTTTCAGAGGACTTATCCATGTTGTTGTAAGATCTGAAGTCTTTCAACTGAGAAGGAACACTGACATGAGTATGAGAACTATTGGGGAGGCATGTGGCATATCCTGGTTGTCCATTGGAAGAATTTTATGGCACATGATTCAGCGAAATTTTAGTGACCGAAAAAAGCTCAGAAGCCCCCAAAACTAAGTGTTTGACAGCAACGTCTCCTGGTTCGAAACATTAAGAAACTGCATGTAAATAATCTGAGGTTTTCTCTTCTCGACCTAACGAAGGAGAGCGGCGTGAGCCGAGATGCTTCCAAACAGACGGCAAATCGTTTCCTTCAACGCCAAGGATTTCACTATTTGCAGACAAGAATAATGTGGAATTTTTCTTTTGACAAATGTATTATTTTCCTTATGTGCATTAGGTCACTGTCAGGTCATTGATAGTTCAGTATTGAGAGATGATTGTCATCATTTTTAAACGGGCTACCATTGTAACATGCTCAAGTTCAAAAGTATAATTACTCAGACAAACTTTTCTTAATAATTAATCGGGTTACAATGGTAACTCGTTGATTATGGATAAAGTTCACTATAGACACAATGGTTATAAATGTACAAGTATCAACTTCCATAAGCTATTAAACCTGTTCATTAAAATATCAAATATGTTTTATCTGATGAATTCCGTATCGCGTCTGAATCAATTGTCGGACTGACAACCATCTCTGTGGCCTCGAGAGTTTGATGGCCATATGGAAATGTATTCCCCCTGCTCTATGACTGCCTGTTTACAGCACACCCGTTGTACAACAATTTTCGCAAAACGTTTCCGAGAAGGTACTTTTCTTTTATCCGCATGGCTATATGTAGTTAGTTGTCACAGGCCTCTCGCACCAATTATGCAAAGAAGCTTAAATTTTCCTTGCGAATAAATATATTTAACAGTGTATAAGTTCAAAAGTGGTCTTTTGTGCTTTCAAGGTATATACACTTTTTCATCTGAAACAGTTCATTCAAATTTATTTCCTCCTCTAATCATTACACAGTAATGAAGCATGACGTGACCAAGAGGTATAAACGCAACATGAAAAACTCTATCTCTGTTACTTGATACCTCCTTGCAAAATACAATCATTGCCATATTGTTGGCACATGAACATCTTACACCTTTTGCCCTTCATTTACAGAGAATAAACATTCATTTGGGTCACAATTTGTATCATTACAGTCAATATACTCTCAATAACACCAATATGACCTTCATTTGCGCGTAAGGAACGTTCAAGAATAGCATTTGCATATGTGTTATTAACATTCAAAATCATCAAAACATAAACAATACCATCCTTTGACATTCATTGACTGTAAATGTATTTTCATTTTGGTTGAAATGAAATTCGTTGTCCCGAAACGACAATCATTTACACTTTTGGACGATCCTTTTTCAAGAAAAGACTTTCAATAACACAATTTGCATGAGAATGCACAATCAATTGCATTATTATGCAAATATCATATCCATGAAGGTAACAATCTTTAGTGCGATGAGACAATTTTTTTTCTTGCTAAAACTAATCTACTTGTTATTTGAAATACTTCTGCGAAAAAATTTTTTGTTTCGGATAAATCCTCGATTTTCTGTGCCCCGACAAAATCTCGAAAATAGCTCCAAAACACTGCCATGTTGTTGCACGACCGAGTCCGAGGAGAATAGGTCCAGCAGCGGGTGTGACGTCTACCCAGGAAGATCGAATATCTCCTGTCCTCTCATTTCCTTGAGGATGATGCAAAACATATTCAAAAAGTGCGCAGAAACGCTTTCCAGAGGTGCTATCGGCTGTTGCACTGCACAATCTCTTAAGCATGCTCTTCATAGTTCCATTAAACTTTTCAGTCAGGCCATTACACAGGGGATGATAAGGAGTCGTAGTGAGCTGTTTAATGCTCAAAAGCCGCGTCACTTCCTTCATACACTCAGATACGAACTGTGTACCAAGGTCACTCAAGATCTCTTCAGGCACTTTCAAACAACTAAAGATATCCACCAACGTTTCTGCCACAGTCTCAGTATCAATGTTCTTGAGTGGAACTGCTTCAGGGCAACGGGTTGCAAAGTCGACCAATGTCGATATATATATCTATGACCGCGTCTTCACTCGGGGGACCAATAGGTCCAACCAAGTCGATTGCTACTCTCCTAAATGGCTCGTCAATTAATGGTGTCTTCTCTAGGGGAACCTTCGGTATGAAACCCTTGTTAACTGTCTTCTGACATACATTGCAGGACTTGCAATAACGAGTCACGTCCCCTTGAATACGTGGCCATTAGAATGCGCTTTGAATCTTATCCGCAGTTTTCTTTATTCCCGTGTGACCTCCCATGATCGATCCGTGAGCAAGTTCCATTATTTGACTTCTCAGCTGCACAGGGACCACGACTTGCTTCAGGGGTTTACCACTATTCACATAAGGGTGTTTGCAAGCGCAGTACAGAACTCCACCTTTCACTTCAAATGAAATCTCAGCCTGGCCTCTCACAACTACATCATTTCGCTCCCAATATTGCTGCAAGTTCTCGTCGTCACATTGCATTTGCTTGAGCATTTCTCTGTCAACTACAGGACTTTCTTTGGTACCCAGTACCTTCAATGGAATACGTTGTCCAGCCTTCTTTGCTTGACTTCTCGTGGTTACAGCACACGCTTCTTGCACAAGACACCCTTTGGAACAGTCTTCCTCGCGACATAAGACAAGCAGAGTCCCTTAGGTCATATAAGCGTTTAATTAATGAAGTACGTTGAGGCACGGCATTCGTGGAAAGCAGCTTTAGTTAGGTTTAGGTTCTAAGTAGATATTTTATAATAGTTTCTTATCCATTTAATTGCATGCCGATTTTGATATATTTTACACGTTCTTAACATTTGTGGCTGATGAATTGTCCGTGGATAAATAAAGATTATCTATCTATCTATCTACCTAGAATCAAACAAAATCAAACTCAATTTCTCTCCCCTTTTGCATATAGCTAGCCCCTAGCAAGAATACAAACAGCCTGTGTTTTTTTCCTCGAAATAGTTTTGTCTTTCTGAGAAAAACAACTTTTTCGATTTACCCTCCAGACTCAGTTTAGCGAGTCCCAACTGGGTTGAAAATCGACCATTTTCATTCGATTCGCATGTCGCAACCATCAAGCGCAGAAAAATTGTAATGCAACCAACTTATTGCATAACTTTTCCTTGTCCAAAACCCACAATTTCAAGAATATTGGATTAATCTAATAATTTTGCGGTGAATAAAACCAGAGTGTTCTCCAACCTTAACTTCGTCGGTCGGTGCGAAGAATTGTTATTTTGACCATGTGCCATATCACCGAATTTCATAAGATTAAGGATTTTAATTAAGGAAGGGTAGGTCTTTCAAAATATGTAAAGTTTAGTTTGGGCAAATGATTTGGCAGTCGTCAAAAAATTATTCAAAATCGCTTACTCTAGACACAAAATCACGCCAGCAGTGTCGAGTGCGTGACCAAGAGTATATTATCATTGTATCCGCAATCTACATACCAATATCACTTTGGTTCGAAACGTCAGCGTTACAAAGGTATAAATATGATAAACATGCTTACCCTCTTCGATTTGTAACATCCTGAATTTGGCAAACTGTTTCTTTCCCTGTATATTTTCAGCGACGTTTTCGACAAGGCCCACATCAGAATTTGAAGAAAAACAATAACTGCCAAGTGCATATGTATTCATTGTATGTATCACAATCTCTGCTATTTGTGTCCTTTGATTTAGCAAGCAGTAAACCGCTAAAGCGTTATTCAATTGCAATATGGGAGTTTCGAGTTTCCATTTTGAAGGCATTTGAAAGTTCTCGCTGTTGTTGATTTCAACGTGTAATTTGCATATTTATACCCGAGGCAAGCGCATGCAACACCATTTGCACATAGGGACGAGGCTGGGGATTTCTGTGGACTACAGAACGGGAAGTGCCCTTCATCAGGTAAGAAAAAAGTCAAATACTTTAACTGGTCACAAGAACAGACTATACAAGGAGAAAGTAAAGTGTCAGAGAAATCAAAACAGAAAACTGACCAGCGAAGCCCGAAGAAAATCGGAAATTTAACAGCAACGATGCGACTGAATCTGATGTTCTCCCGATGTCTTTTAGATCCTCGTTCTAAAATTTTAACATAACAAGAAAAAAAAAAATTTTTTTCCACGTTACACAGTTTACATTCATTACTTGCAAATGCTTAATGTTACATTGCCTACTTGCAATACACTATGTTACAAAACAAATAAAGAAGCCTAAGCCGTGTATTACACTGTGATAAAACACGATGCAGGGGCGTAGCCAGCATTTCTAGGAGGAGGGGTTCCAAATTGTTTCCAACGAAAACAGTTGGTCTAAAATCCTTACATTACATACATACGAGACTTTGGCGTTTAGGCTACGCAAACAGAAGACGCCTTGGTTGCCGTTGAGCAAACACTGTTATCACTTCCCTGATATTTATGTCTCGGTGGTAATTGATGTTCATCAACGCCAGTTCAGACTCTCGCTCACTTGACATGGTCGACCTCAGGCATGTTTTTAACCTTCTTAGTGCACTGAATGAACGCTCACATTCAGTTGACGTCATCGGCAATGTGCACAAAATGCGGATCAAGGTGTGGATGTTAGGAAAGAACTCTCGATCGCATGCTGCGAGTGTCTGAACTGCACAGGTGGGAAGGTCGGAATCCTCAGTGCTGCACCACTGTCTCTTCCATTGCAAGAGCTCAACAACCACATGAGGAGAAGGAAGGTTGTTCTCATAAATCTCCAGCGCTGCGTCAACGTCAGGATTTCTGTCTCCGACAGGCTTAGGCTTCTTCATTTGCTTTAAAATATAGATTTTACGCACGCAAAACAATAAAACAGGCTTTTTCTATGTTTTATACTCTGATAAAACATGGGTTTTTGACCAATCAGAGCGTGCGCAGGGTCTATATTTTAATTACTTATAAACATCACTTATACGACACTAACTGCCTACATTACATTATGTTACATTACATTACACAACATTACATTACAATACACTATCATTACTTGCTTACATACATCCCTTACAATACATGACATAACCTGATATTACGTTACATTACTTACTGTATGTTGTTATTGTTTAGGCCTTAAAAATTGAAACTGTGACTCCTTACGTTAATTTATGAAACTGGACCACTTCTTTAAAAAAGTATTTTGCTTGTTTGATATAGAAGCTATGTTACGTTCAATTTCAATTTTGTCATATACAAGATCTAAGAAATCTGCGAACTGAAATTTAACGCTATTTAATGATTTGCAATAGAGGAAGTATTTACCTATGAGAATTCGGTGGTTTAGGGTTGAACAGGAAGACCAATTCGTGAGAACTCCGTAAATAATTTCATTCTTGGAAAGGCTAAGGGTCTTTTTAGAAACAGAATGATACCATTTATAAATCCGACAGAAAGAACTAGCAATGGGGCACGATACGAATAAGTGACCGACTGTTTGGTCTACGTTTGTACAAAAGAAAAAAAATAATAATGGGGAAGCTTCAAAGTCTTAAAAATTTCTAAGTGTAACTCTTCATCAATGTCGATCTGTTGTTTTTTTTGCTTTTGTGTTACAGGTGCTTGTTTGTTGGCAATTATCACAGCCTCTTTTTCCACCGTGTTTTCCGTAGTTTGAATTAATGTTTGCTTACGTGTCGGAGTCAGTGAGAAAAGAACTTTCGTTACTTTTTTTGGTTTGAGGAAAAGTAAACAAGCCAACATTTTCGTTGCATGGTCAATAGTATGAAATAATTATGCAAAAAAGTAATTCTAAAGAACCAGTACTGAGATTACAATCCTTTTTTGTGTTTTTGGCAGACGCTCAGCTTAAAAAAATCGCCACCCCTACGCGGTGCAAAGAATTTTGCCACATGGCTATGCGAGGAATATGCAAATAGCGTCGCGCACAGTTTCTAAAAATAGATTATATCACCAGAGACCCCTCGATCGATGGCGGCTTACAGTCTATTCGTTCGTCACTTACTGGCAATTTCTGCTTCAAAGCAGGTTGTGTGCTTCTATCAAGCAGTACAACGAGCCACCAAGGTACAGGTTGCATAGGAACTTCGCAAAATCGCTTTTAGTGGTTCAAATCAACCAGACGGATGCCCGGTAAAGAGGTTCCCGAGTTACAAACTTGACGGAACGCCATTGAAGAAATGACTGGAGCGAAACGTTGTTTGACAGCCAAGATATCATATCTGGGCTAAGCTGAACATATTTATGTTGCATTGTGCTTTAGTAATCCGGATATTTCGAATTGAAGGGGTTTAATTAATTATCAATGCAGTGGTAATGTTTAGTCACGCATTCGACTACTTGCGTGATTTCGATTTTCCTGTACTATTTGAATAATGTTTTGACGACTGTTTATTTATTTGTCCAAACTAAACTTTACATATCCTGGAAGACCTATCCTTATACAGTCAAAATCTAACATATGTTGGAATTCCGAGATATGGCACTAGGTCAAAATGTCAATTCTTTCCACCAACCGTCGAACTCCACGGCGGAGAACACTCTACTTTTGTTAACCGCCAAATAATTAGATTAAAACAATTTTCCTGTAATTGTGCTTTTTTGGACGAGAAAGAGATATGCAAAACGTTGGTTGTATTACAAATTTCCTGCACTCAATAAATGCGACACACGAATCATTTGAAAATCGTCGACTTTCAGCCCGGTTGAGACTCGCTAAATTGATGCCAGGACGTGAAATCGAAAATGTCGTTTTTCTCGGAAATACCGAAATATTTGATGAAAGAAAACACATGGCGTTTTTACCTTTACTGAGGCCTGCTTATATGCAAAAGTAGGGCGAATTTATTTTTTCAAGTCTTACCGGACTATATTTGATTTTTGTGGACATTTGCTCTTAATTGGAATTGAACGCACATAGCATGATTCTGTAACTTACACGTCACTCTGTGATGTATAGACTCGATATCTCAACGATTCTATAGACAGCCATCTCCAGGGGACTCTACCCTGTTGAAGAGAAGGTACTCATTGAAGTCTTACTAACTAATATGAAGTAACTGAATATACTTTAGTTTGATTTCTGACGATGAATGGCATCGGCTTATCAAAATATAACTAGTATGCCTATCAGCAGTCAATGCTGACGTGTAACGTATGGCGAAAGAGATTGAGAGTTAAACCAGACTACTATTTGTTTTGCATTTGTTCAGCGTCCTTTCTTTCTTCAGTTTCTTTTTTTAACAGCTTTATTGGGTAAACCACATAAATAAATAACATAAATAAAAAAAGGCAAGACCCAAAAGGGGCAGGTGCAACGAGATGAAGTCCCATGCGAGGCACCGCCTCTAGATTAAGACCTAATATTAAAACAAAAGCATACACAAGCATTCATAAGAGGAAAGAAATATATATCTAGAGTGGCATGAGCATGTTTGAACTAGCATCCACGTGCAGGGGTAATTGAGATCATATACCCTTGAAAGGTGAGTGCTCATTAGTTTGTGGACAGTTGTATGAAGAAAGTTGTGTTAAATAAGTGCTAATGTTCCTATAGCACTTTTTTAACACAACTTTCTTCATACAGTAATTCCAAGTGCTACACAGCATCAATTCAATTGCGGACAGTTGTAGCATGTTACACAATGGTTTAAAATCTATGTTGCGTTCTAAACACCATGAGGGCTGCTGCTACGCAGCCACTTTTAATTGCATGGGAAAGAGGTTGCCAGGGCTACAAATCTTACTTCGATCTAGTCGCCAGGGTCCAATAGACCATTTTACAGTTGTCGGCTTAGTGACCTGGTTTCTGAATCTGAATGGCAGCGAGGCTGGAGTTGACCTTGTCTTGACACAGACCTTGCTGCTTTTATTGTGCAAATCAAGTTGTTTTTATGCTAACTAATTTGCATTTACATAAGAAAAGCGGAGGTCTGTATCAAAGCAAGGTCACCTCCAGCCTCGCTTGCAGTCATAGCCAGGTAACTAAGCACACAACTGTAAAATGGCCTCATTCAATAGTGGGTTAACTTGACTCTGAACAAAACCATTAACCCTAGGTTAGTGTTCACCCTGCTTTGAGTAACTGCTTCGAGAACTCATTACAAGCAAAACACAGGTTACTTTTCAGCAGTTAATTTAAACTTAAACTAATTTTAGGTTTAGGTTTAGGTATGAAAGTACAATGAACCAACAAAATACCTGGGAGGTGTGATAGTTGGCACTGGCTAAATGAAAACGAATCTAAATTGGTTTTAGGAGGTGATTTGAATAAAAGAAATGCATAAAATGTAAATGAACATAATAAGTCAAAGTTCAACAAAACTGAATCAACTGTAAACATTTCAGCATCAACTTGTGTAAAAACCAATATAATTCTAACAAAGATAACATTACAACTATTCTAACAGAACCCTATATAAGTAATTTGCCATTAGAAATGGTGGTAGTGTTCCCAAATTCTAACCGTCCAATTGTATAAAATGAACAACAAAAACAACAACATGTAAACTGAACATGTAAACTGGAAGGTTATGTTAAGTAATGTCCATCTGCATTGCAGAAGCACTGGACAAATGATTTTTTGGGATTAAAAGCTCATAACTTCTGATTGTAACTGAAACTAATACTTTGAACATGATGATGGAAAGTGTACTAAACATTGGCAAGTTAAGATCTGCACTGCTTTTCTAATGCGTCACGCAACGACTGACTAAGTGAAAGAAGGGCTACTCGTAGTCTAAATCGCCATAAAAAAACCAACTGCCATATAAAAGGCAAATAAATTAACCATCACATCAACTCAACACGGCAACCGTACTGCGCTGAGAATTTAAAATGCTATTCGGTTTTCTGTGGCCTTTCCATGTGCTCGGCTTCTTTGACGTTATCGCGGTCACGCTCCAACAGCCATTTGGAATTACATTTTTGCACACCAAGAGTAGAAAATGCACATGTTACATGTGGCATTAAATTACAAGTGAACTTTATTTCTACATTTTAAAAGAGCTTTACGTAAGCATATTTAGGACCAAACGGAATTGTCCTCGCAAAGTCTACATCACGTCAACAGTCGAATACCGAGCTAGAGCGGCCTGTGCATAAGAAACGCTCTGAAATATAATTGAAGACTAATTTGTGACCAGAGCCAAAAAGATATTTGAGTCAAAAGTAAATATAAAAACGAGAATAAGAAAAAAAGTGCTCAGTCTGTACGGTCTGCACAGTCTGTACGGTCTGGTCTACAGTCTGCAGTCTGCATGGTCTGCATTTTGGGGTGATCTAGTTCGTGATGTCTTGCTTGTTTACTCGAACATTCAAATCACGAAATAAACGTAAATAAACGTAAATAAGATTTTTTTTAAAAGCACTATCATAGTATGCGTTCATAGTTAAATTTTAGTTTTTAAGCTTAAAACAAACATTTACAAAGTAAAAGCTTAACTAACCTTCGAGAAGAAGAGCACATGGCAAAAACACGGCGTGCAAGGCATTGTGGTTGAATTTGTGGATACAGCGCAATGCATTGTGGTAGAAAAGTTTGAAGCTCGATTCCCTTGCCGATTATATCTGCTGACTTCGCTCAGTGGCTTCAGGCTCCTTCGCTGCGTCAGCAATAAGACATATATTGACCTGGGGAAAAAAGCTTTCTCTGGCCGATTTCGAACTGATCTGTTTTCTGCGGATATAGTTCGAGCTATATCGAGCTATTGCAATCTCCAACACCACTACAATGTTGGAGAATGTTTCTGTTTAAGGGTAAACTCACTGAGATTCACTTTCCGTTTTGAAGGTTTTAGTAAACTACAATTTACTGAAAAAGACCAATTCTACCTGTTCTTGAAAAAAAAGAAGATGGTATTCTTTGTTTAAATACTCGCACTGCCCATACTGAATCGATCGAATGCAAAACCAAAACCAGGTACATTTCATTCGTCCGCGTTTTTCTCCCGTGCTTTACAACAGAGACGTGTAATTTCTTCGCGTTTTTGTGTTCATTGTGTGATGGAAAATGGCCGAGGTTGTTTCGGCTTGCCGGCAGCGTGTTTGGCGTCTATCCTGTACTTACATTGGACGTCTTGTTGTATATGCCACGATCTGAGATATCTCTGGCCAATCCAAAGTCTCCAAGTATAGCAACTTAATTATTTTTGTCAATAAAGACATTTCTTGCTGCTACGTCGCCATGAATACACTGTGGAATAGAAGACATTTCCATAAATTCTGGAACATGCAAAATGACCAGGACCAAAACAGCTGCAACTTGTAAAATGAGATCTTAGTGTCTTTTTTATAAAATACACGAAAAATGTTTTCCAAAAACCTAAAGTTTGGCAACTGGACAGCTCATTGAGTTTACTAAATACGCTTCAAAAACTCTATTATTATCCTTATCATTGTCATTGTCATTGTCATTGTCATTGTCATTATCATTGTCATTGTCATTGTCATTGTCATTGTCATTGTCGTTGTCGTTGTCATTTTCATTGTCATTGTCGTTGTCATTGTCATTGTCATTGTCATTGTCATTATTCTTATTAATATTTAAAAACTGATACAAACTTTATTTAAAAAAACTCATGGTTATTATTATAATCATCATCATCATCATCATCATCATCGTCCTGGAGATTTATGACGTCTCTTGCTTGTCATTATGACGAAACGAGCTAATCTCTTTGTCTTGAAACCAAATAAGTAACTTTATACGAAATGGGGGTGCAGGAAAATTCAAATGTGAAATAATTTGTCCTCAACAAGAAACAATGTTTTGCATTATATTATGCAAGACAGTTTCCGTTTGAGACATTTATTAAGAGTGTGTTCCAAATCGGAGCAGATGAACTGAATGCATATCCTTGGTTGGCATTTAACGCAGAGTAAAACCACCGGACATTTATAGGAACTATCTTTTTAAACAATGTATCTCGTACCTTTTTGCTTTCCAAGTGCTGCATTCCTGAGGCGATCTGCAGAGCAATTTTTATCAACTCCCGATCATTCAGCGCACATTTGAAATTCTCGTACTTGCCGTGCTCACCGGGGGAAGGCTTGGAAGTCAGAAAACTTTCAAGGGTTCCTCCAGGAATCAACTCAGTGACCAGAAGAATATTTTCTAACCAAATAAATAAATAGCGGTTAGCTTTATTTAACTGGCCTTCTTTGGGACACGCAAGATGGAAGGGTTCAGACAAATTCCTGTCTATATTTGGAACAGTACCTAAGCTTCAAGAATATTTAGTCATAAATCAGCGCGGACACTTTCTCGTTGCTTGCCCCGGGGCCCCACTCCCCATTGCCGGTTTTCATGTGATGAAGTCATATTGCAAAATCAAAAATTACCTTCTGAGTTTTTAGTTCCATCAAGTATAAGACCCTCTTAGAATTCGACATTTTACAACGTTTGAGCTCGACCGAGTTTGAATTTGTTTGAATTTCCTAATTTCGCATGGGGTGATAATAAAATGGCTGCCCGACTTGAACGTAATGTCAAGGAGGCCAAAAGATGAGCTATCGCTAACGTTTTTAATAACTGAACCATTCTGGCTTTAAAAAAGAAGTATTTAAAATTTTAATGTACCGGAGCTTTAGAGTGATGAATTTTAGTTTCAGCAGCAAAATTTAAGAACAGAGGTTTCTGTTACTCCATAAAAAAACTCTAAATTTGAGTAACATACTTCTTCGAATAAACTTCACTTACCCGAATAAAGGGCGGATAAAAAAGCGCACAGACCTAAACGGTTTTAATTTTTAATGGCTTGACAGTGAAACCACCATAAGAACTCACGTTTTATTTTTTTATATTACTTTTGCTTCGCATAGTTTGAGATTAGTCTAGTCAAGTAAAGCCAACAAATGGATTATGAACTGGCGTGAAGGGGTGCAAGCCGTGTCTGGGGCCATATTCTGTCGTGTTCTTGGGCCATGTGTGCCTCTCGTAAAAACCCTGCAATGGACTAGCAACCCATCCAGAGGCGAAGTAGAAGCACTCCTTATCATATCATTCTACAGAAACCCGGGATAAACGTCCACTGGATGGGCCAGTTAGCTCGAACTAATACTTTCCCCTCTTTATCTAACCTAGTCAAAGCTGAGGGGCAAAGGAAATGAAACGTTACAAAAATGAAAAAGAAATGGAACAACTTCGATATATTAAAATGTAGACTAAAACAATAGACCTCAGTACAAGGTTCTGGGGAATAACTACCGAGTTTGTGGGTATATTCCACCGAGCCTCGTGCTCAAGTCTATACATGGAAATTGGTCTATTTAAGCTTGTTCTGGATTAGCTTAATCGTGTTGTGAAAATCCTGGCACTAGTATAAAATCTTTAAATGACTGCCAGGTGGAAAGAAACGCAGAGACAATCCATTTGATGATCAAGTTTTATTGTCAACTTACCACCCTGGGTGCACGCGCCAACCAAGTTGACTATATTAGGATGCTTTCCAGCCTGCTTCAACATCTGTATTTCACTGAGTAGGGCAGCTTTGTCGTTGGTATCAGCCGTGTCTATGTATCCAAACAAAAGAAAGGTCATAAACCTGTCTGGTAATTCACTTACCATTCTCAAATAGGCCACTTTCGAATCGCCCTGTACCTCGGTATCAAAACATGCGTTTGTGCAGAACAATTCATGTGGAAATCTGTTCCTCACACATGTCCATTTTTAAACTAATTCTTCATTTGAAAGTTCTTGCACGATGACTCGTTTTGAAATAGAGACACAAGGTATCTAGGAAATGGTTTATTTTAGATTAATAGTAGCGTTATACACATAGCGAAGTACATTTTTTCACAAATATTTACAGTTAAATTCGAACAGTCTGATCGTGTGATCATCCGGGTGAGGGTAGTTCTGAAAAAAACCATTAACGACTTTTGGACAAGCTGAGCGGATATAATCTTCAGAGTCAAGTCTAGTCAAATCTGGTCACCTGTGGTCAAGTCTGGTCCGTTGAAACTGATTGGTCAGTTGAGGCTTAGTGGTTTGGATTAAAAATATGATAAAAATAGTCATGTAAACCAGACAATTTTGTCTTGTGCTGATTGAGATGCAAAATAACCAACACAAGGAATGAATTCACTGTCTACATACATACATACCTTTCAACTGTTTCACTGCTACATCGATGCCTTTGGTATCCTTACCATGATACCGTCCTTTATAAACGATTCCAAATTCTCCTTCTCCAAGCACTTCAACGTGGACTTCAAGGCGTTTTAAATCGATTTCATAGTCTTCCTCGATCTCTTCAGTTTCTCTTGTAGGCTTTGGAGGTCTGGGAGGTGCGGCTTCAAATTCAGGTGTTGGCAGCAACTCTCTAACTTTTGGGTGCTCCCCAGGCGAAAAGTCCACACCTAAAACACTGAGCATTGGCTTTGTTTCAGCTTCAGTTTCACTCATGGAACCACTTGAAGGCAATAACCAAGGTTCCTTTCCAGTCTCTTGCAACACTGCAATAAGACCAGTGTTCTCTTCAATATCCAAGGGGATGCCTTGTCCTTCAAGGATGTTGCCTCTTCCTCCCTTATCTGGCGTCTTAAAATTAGGATTCTGGCTTGCTGATTGCACTATACGCAAACACGTCACGTTGTCTTCCGAATTTTCTTCCATTTTTTGGCCCTCTTTTTGTATGTGTGGTATTTGAGGCAATGGTCTTGCTTGAGGAGGCTTCTTGAGGGCACTTTCAGCACCTGATGTACCCAACAAGGGGTCTTCTTCAGGATTGTGACCTGACAACAGCACTTTGTCTTGTTCTTGGGGTGTTATTAATGATGGGTTGTCGTCGATATAATCGTAGATGGCTTCGAGTTGGTCTTCCTCTTGTGTCACGGCCTTCTCATGGTTTGTGTTATCGTATGTCTAGAGAGAATAGTAAAAGTACGTCAGTGCACGTGCTTAAAACTACTGTGTGAAACAAAATATGCAGACCATGGACCGAGAAGAAGAAGAAGCGGAGGGTCACATGACAGAAACAATTTACTGTCATATTTTGAATTACCTGATAACGAAGACAACGCCTTTTGAAGCATTGAAAAAATACACTGACAGCCCCCAAAATAATTATCGCAACAGACAAAGTCACAGAGATCGCTACGATCTCGACATTTTTCTTTTCTCTTGTTGTTGGTGGTCCTGAAAACAAAATCAGAAATAAGTGTTACAAGAACGCGTTCGTACACTAGATAACTGCCTTGATATATCAATTGAAATGTGTCGGAATTTATTATGAGTATATACATATTAAAATGTTAGCACTAAATGTCAGCGAGATGTATATCCTCCTCAGTCATCGAAAGAAAATTATTTACTTTTCAAGACTTAGACCCCTCTCCTGCCCCTCAGATATTGAGCTAAATGCAATACATGTAGCACAAGGGTGGCAAGTTTTTTTCAGATCATTACAGCAAAATTGCTTATCAACTAATTGGTTACAATGCAGTGATACTTCAAAATCCCTTGGCTTTCATATAAGTCATCGAGCACGTATTGGACGTAACGTACCCTTTGTTTTACGGGGTCTTTTTTAAAAACTCGCAAAGTTTTTAACATGAATTACTTATCAGAAACAACAGTTGTAATTATTGTCTTTATCGTATCTATAATAAAATTATCTATCGTGATTGGTTCTCCGCGCGCTTATTTGTCACGTAATCGGCGCGCGATCACGTGGGTGTCCAATTGCAGGGGTCCAATTTGAACGTTTTCTAATTGGATACCCACGTAGTTTACATGTGATTTACGCCTGCTCTAAAGGGAATCTCGGCTTTTGGCGCGAGTTGAGGCTAAGTTGCTCCAAATAATGCCTTAATTACAAATTTTAAAGACAAGGGAAACGT
>JAHPZR010004820.1:37500-42959 GCA_019787425.1 Platygyra sinensis
ATAAAATTGAATATAATCACAGTTCAGGTAGAAAAAAGCTGCTATTAACTTACGAATTTTTCGTCCGCCATTAACCGAAACCGGTTCCAGTTGAGCCCGCAATTTAACAGCAGTAGATCACCTTATGGCGTCATACTCGTAACGTTTCACAACGGTTCGCAAAGTAAACACCCAAAAGCAATGGATTTTGCTCTTCTACAAGTACGCTGAGAGTCCGTATCAAGAATATTTTTTCGTGTTAATGCCCAAACGGAGACTCTCGATGCTTTTGAATATCTACAAAGACGATTTCTGGTTCCGATGCGTCACGACACGACTACATAATAACAGGCACGAGGTTGCCGAATCGATCGCTTCAATTCAGTGAGTACTAGTGCATGAAGAAGAGGAGCTGGAATGTTTTCAAATAAAGTTGATTCGATGGAAACTTTGATATCTTGGTTGGTATGTAGAACCCTGATTTTGCTTCTTCGGTATTCAATCGTTGGTACAACGATAAAATTGTGAAATTGTGTTGGATTAGGATATCATGTCCGCGAGGCCTGGATATCCGTGTGTACAGTAGAGTACAGTGTTTTGATAAGCTTATATTACTCTGTAAATCTGCGATCAGACGCTTATTTTTTCCGTCATGTCGCGTAGCTGTTTTCTGCCTTCTCAGCCGTCTGTTTGTTCGGTTTGGGTTGGATTTGGGCTTTCGTTTCCTTTGCGTTCGTTTGGCGGTTCATGCATGTTCATTCGCGTTTGACGCATTTGTTGTTTGGGCGGGGAGCGCCTGACTGTTGTCGGGCAACCCTAAAATCAGGAATCCGGAACCGGAAAGAAATCGAAAACCTGAATCCGGAATTCACTAATCAAAGAAAACAAGTTCTTCAAATACGTGAAAAATTACTGTGTGAACTTTTGCCTCTAAAAATAAGAGAACAAGTAAAAAGTCCTCAAACAAGAGTTCCCTGCCTATTCAAATTTGTGCAACTGTTATTTCTAGTGAGAGCTATTAACATGGAGGAAGGGTTCCCTGGCTAACTGGGCTACCCGGCTAGAAAGGTTGACACACAGCCCGCCTTTACATGCAACTCACCTAACCGGGACAGTGAGTGGGTTGCTTGAGTTATCTTTTAAGCACCCACTAAGCACAACAAACAAAAATGGCAGACCAAAAAAAACTCTTTTTCATCTTATTTCAGCTTCCTGCACAGGTATGGGCCTGTTCTCTACCTTAGACTCATCTATTACATTGATTTCTTCAGATTGACTGTCATTCTGTTCGGCAGATAACACTGGTTAATGGTAGCTACGAAAGTATTGACCTTGCATTGCCATGTTTTTGCAGCTTATCTCACGTCAGTTAGCTGGGATTGCCCAGCACCAACCATTTACAAGGTAAAAAGTTGTCCCGCCTAGGGTAGGCAGGCTACCCTGTCTAGCATTTAAACACTTCAAAGCGGGTTCTAAAGAAACATATGAGAAGTTAGCCCTCCCAAGGTAGCTTAGTTAGCTAGGGCACCCTCCCCCCATGTAAACAGGCCCTAAATAAAGTGCATTGTAATACGATTCTAAGCACCCTGCGAGTGTCCAAAAGCAGCTTGCTGGCTATTACCATTTTGTTTATAAATTATTGACCTGCAATTTACAGGATGTATAAATTTGGCCTTTTGTCTCAAACGTATGGTTCAAGAAAACGCCAATGGGGAAAAACTCAATCGACAGCATTATGAAGAAAATGAAGCTAAACTCACCTCTGATTGATTTATGTCCAGAGCCATAGTGCCCGAAAGACTGTCGTAAAGAAGTTGAAAAGTTCCGGAATACCAAAATGCGAGATCAAGAATATCACGGAACACACTTCTGCGCAGGGTCTCGATGATTACGATTCTGGTGATGAACGACAGCAGCAAATGATTTCAAATATCATCGACAACAGTTGTCCTGGTACGTCAAGAGAATTATTGAGTCAACTTTATCCTGCAAGGTCCTCTGCATTCCCATCCTCAGCTCCTGGCCATGTGTACAACTTCAACGATTGCAACTGCCGGTGATAACTCTGCCCAGAAAAGCTCAAGCATTACCGAGGTCAACTCCCGAGATAATCATCATCCAGGATTCTGAGTCCAAGTAACTTTGAAACGTTTTGCCCATTAAAAATTGTCAAAGGGCTGAACTTTCTGTCACTTCGATCATAAAGAATATTTTTCGGAGTCTTCCCGTAGTCGAACAAATACGCTTACCACATTCAGCTCCCGATTCAGCTAATAAAGCTGAAGAGAATGGAAATACAACTTATGGCGCTCATGAATGGTCTTTTGGTAATGGTGGTGAAAACAATAGACATTATGGATGGCCAAGTCCCTCAAGTGGAAGAATCCTTTGTGAAGCAATATCTTCAATAGCTGGCAGTCAAGCAACCGCTGAGATGAAAGTCATGGTTATTGCTAATGGTAATGAAGCGGGTAATGACTACATAATTACTAAACCTATTGGGTTGTTTTCACAACATTTTACTTTCAATACTCCATTCGAATTGAATGCCGGGGATAGGCAAATCTTAGAAGTAAAACTTCAAATGCTAGTGTCACACATTCAGCTGTTAGTTTAACTAGTGAGTTAGATTTATAAATCAATATCAAACGTCTTAGCTACATAAATCTAGACATATACACAAATAATTAAATTGCGCGAGGGGGGCCCTGGGTCCGGCCCATGCCTGTGAGAATGCGTCGCTGCGCTCCACAGTTTTCATTGCTCCCAGGGCCCGCGCGCGCTATCTTCCACCTCGTGACTCGGCGGACTTCGAACCAACTATAACTATTGTTATAACATAGCTAGCAGAGCCACGCAATCAAATTCAGTATACGTAAGCGTGCTCCAAATCTCGACAGTGCTCGCTGATGGCGTCGGCAAATCGCTTCGCCAGAAATTTTTGTTTTCGCGCGAGCAGCCATTGTTAGCGTGGGGAGAGTATTATATTTCGCGACAATAATGGGTACAATCAGACTCGGCCCCCTAGTTCCAAAACCAAGACAAATTTCCGACCTTTTCTCTTGGGCTAGAGTTCTTAAATGAGGCCGAAAAAGAGACAAAACAACGGAAAAGGAGACTCGGCATCAGCGCCGTCATGATTTGCTTCACTGTCCGAGGGCGAAATGCAACTGAATTTTTACAGGAAGACACCCTGGTAAAACCAAACAAATGACAAACTGGTCTGTGTCAACCTTTAAAGGTAAGCTTAAACTTTTCCGTTTTAAAATTGTTAAATGTAAAACTCGAACTTTCAACAGAAAAATTGAAATAAAGCCAATTCCTATTTTACTTATTTCGCTTACCGCGAACAATCACTTCTGATGTTGTTGTCTGTTTTCCGCTTCGGATTTGATGCACAATCCACCGGCTATGTTATAAAACAATTGGTTCATGCTTTTAGCTGTGCACTATCGAATTATGGAGCACTTGGGAAGTTTGGAGAGCACTCAAGAAGCTAGGTTTGCCCTCGGCTATCGCCTCGGGCAACTGTTACGCTTCTTTCGTGCTCTCCAAACTTCCCGCGTGCTCCATAACTCGATAGTGCACGCTAAAGCATGAACCAATTGTTAATTATACAGTCTCCAATTTTCTACGCTATTTCTACGCTTGATTATTTTTCATTTTTTGTTCAATTTTCTACGCTATTTCTACGCTATTCCTACGCTGATTCTATGCTGATTCTACTGTGGTCACGCTCTGCGCCAGTACCCCAAATCACTATGTAAATCTAAACATATACACAAATAATTAAAATACACTTAGCGCAAAGGTTGGCCCCGGCCTCGCGTGTGAGATTGCGCTTGCGCGCAAAATCTCATCGCCGCCAACTTCAGCGCGTACTAATTACAATCATTGATATACAGTCTGATCATCTATGTACACAGTTAGTTTAGTGCTGATTTTATGCTGGTCGCGCTCTGTTTTAGCTGTGTTTTTATCCCTACAGGCTTTCGTCACGCCTTGCGTCAGTATCCCCCTTTTTCAATACTACTAGTCTTTGGCAACATAATTTAACCACGAAACCCCGATCTCACCCCGATCTCATGAAAGGTGCTCTCATGAGATCGGGGTGTCGTGGGTTCGAATCCCGCTCGGGGCATTTGATTTTTTCCAGCATTTGTTCTGTTTATATATAGATAGGCATATCAGAGTTGATCTCTCTGATGATGAACATTGTTCGAAATATGCCGTATTACATACATAATTTAACCAGTTTTATACATCAATCATGTACAGTTTTATCCTTGCTCATAAAGATTAAGAGCACTTGTTCATTGATATTCCTTCAGTAATATTGTCATTGAAATTTTAAGGACTATGTTACCCAAGTCTCCTTTGGTTTGCATGGTCTTAGTTGCCTTGCAGATCATGAACACCAACGTTTTACACTTGGGCCGTGCTAAATAAGTTCAATGTCTACCTTATACCCAGCATTGCTTACATAAATGTTACTTCCAAATGGGTCGTTTATTCTCATGACAAGAATTTTAATGATATGTTTAGTTTCAAAGTTTTCTAGGTATGCCTTGCGGGTTTTTCAATCTGGGACAAGTCTCACTTTGCTGCCCCTGGTGGGACTGTCACTAGGGTCAAGCTAGATCAGAGGAAAACCCTTCCTGTCGCCGGTTGTTAGCCATCAAGTGATTGTCAGACGAGTCTTGTCTCAGATTTGCTTTCATTTCTTAGATGCATGGTGAATGTAACAGTAATTCAATCTCATCTACAAGATTTTAACATTTTGGTCACCTTAAATTTCTTAAATTCTGCAAATCAAATTAAATTCTTTCTCTAAAGTAGTTTTATTGTTTTGAGGGAATTTTGCATCACTGTACAACAGTCATCTTTCCAAATTTTTGTTGTAGTCGTAGTCATTTCTCTAATAGCCTTTCTCTACTCTTAGAAATTGTTTATTTTTGTTTGGTTGAAATGTCTATTACCGGAGTGCAAAACTGTGGTTCATTGTACAAACATATACATGTTTGTTATTTTTTGTCAGATATATCAATTTGTACGAAGTCCCTATTTTCAAAAATATTTGTTAAAGTGAAAAAAAAAATTCTTGCACAATACAGAAGTAGTTAAAATAGTACAATAATATTTAATGCGGAAGATATTCATAATATTTTTTACAGTAGCTTATTACTTTCGGCTCCTCTGGGAGCAAAGGGAAGTAAAAAAAAAATAAATATTTTTAAGGCATTTTCTGACATCCCAAAGTATCGAGTACAAGTGTATTATTCCAGTAGCGAGTAGAATAATGTTTTTTCAATTACAAATCAGATGTACTTTCTTTTTTATTTTCATTAGCAATGTATTGTTCTCAGTACAATGCAAAAAATGCTGTTCTTCTCTTAACTCTTCACTCTTAGTATTATTCCTGTGAAAACAAAATAGCTGCATCATGTCAATGTTGTGCTAGTTTTTGTACAGGAGACATT
>JAHPZR010004821.1:0-12500 GCA_019787425.1 Platygyra sinensis
GAAAACGGACGGTTAATCCAGGATTTATCTGGTATTCACCGTTTGGGAAAATTAATGGTAAACGAGGGTTTTCTTGCCGTGTAAGCGAAAGAGGGACAACTCGTAGTCTACTCCGAAGCCCTCGTTATAGCATCTAGCAATATTAGTTGTCTTCCGCCTCATATCTGCCGTTTACAAGAAGTTTAACAATTTTCCGAGATCCCAACTGACCCAAACATCTGTCATCAGCCTTAAAAGTTCCCCTCTTAATCGCGGATTCTTATCAAGAATCTTAAGTTTAGTTCCGTTTCGATCTATTGCGCACCCACCATTATTGCACAGATTGCGTTACAGACAACAAGTGCACATTCCAATGTGTAGGGTGGGTAGAAAGAAAAACGTAACCGGCTTTAAAGCCATTTTACGCATTTCAGTGGCTAAGGTCAGGTAATTGGCTTTTGCAGGATAATTGAAATATGAACCACTGCTTGGAAATTTGAGTCATTTTGTAGGTTATTTTTGAGCGGTCGGAGGACGGGGCGTGAATTGTATTTTTTTTTTTAAAAAAAAAAAGAAAAAGAACAGATAGACAATATGAGGTCAAGAAATTATGATCTGCATATAATCTCTTGATCAGCTTTATCAGTTTTATTGGCTTTATCAGTTTATCATGCATGATGCATGCATGCATGTATGCATGCATGCATGTATGCATGTATGCACGTATGCATGTATGTATGTTTGTATAAAACATACTTACTTGTTTTATGGCAACGTCAACCGCACGTCGAAAGCGAAAGCATCTGACAGTGTCCGATTCTCAAGTCCAAAGTGAGGTGTGGGACCAACAACTTTTTACCCCTTCGCCAGCACTCACTTTCATATTGAAATTACTATAATAGGAGTACTATTGTTGGAACTACAACCTTGGTTACAAGGGTTTGGAAAAAAAAGTCATTCTATACACACTGCCATTCCCAACCCGTTTGGAATGTTGACAAAACAAGTTCATGTAACGCAAATTTGCATTTGACCATTTTTGAACATTGAAAAGGGGAGTGAGGGTCTGACACTTATTCTTTAGATATCCTTGTTAAGATTTCATGTTTTTGGCATTTTCTTTTCAATTTGTCCACGATTATCTCAGTTTTCATACGCTTTAAGTGCTTATAACTGACACTGAAATTTACGATTCGAACCAAACGTGGCATACGCAGTCACTCGCTCAAAAAAAAAAAAGAAAAGGAAATGACTACCCAAATCTGGTTATGGCCTAACTTTTCCATAACTTGATTCGCTGATTTCCTTTTTCCTAGGTTTTTTAGCTATTCTACCTCATGTAACAAACAATAAAATATGTCCCTGCTAAATATTTCTCAAGAAAGGCCCATTTTGTTGTCTAAAACGATGTTCGTGCAGTTGTAAGTAAAAATCTCTTTAAGCTATTTGAAAGCTTGTTCCTATTGCCTATTTTCATTCCAGGGCTAAAACGCACGATTTACGTCGGTTTACCAGCGGTTTACTAACGAGTTACAAGAGATTATGACGCAATTGTGATGTCACAGATATCAGTAGAAAAATCTCTGAGGAATTAAAATCGGGATACAAAAACTATATAAAAAACACGTCTTTTGCTGTGCTTAAAACCTGTCTTTCACGCATTACAAAGGGTTTACAAATGGTAAAGATGAAATATAAGATGAAAAGAAATCTTTTACCTCCGCTTCATAACGCAGTTGTAAACCGTTGTAGATCGTGCAATTTGTTACAATCAGTGAGAGTCTTTGTTTTTCTGCTTCGGGTTGCTACAAAAGCCAAATGTCGCTGTGATTAGTCAAACGAAAAAGCGTTGACTTAGTTCCACCCTCAGACAGCCTTGGTCACAAGGGCTAGAAAAAAATCATTCCACACATATTTTCTGTGCAATGTTGGTTTAAACACGTTCATCTTAGACAAGCTTGCATTTGACATTTATTCTGTAGGTATTACTAAAAATGTGCTCACACTTATTCTTTAGATATCGCCGTTATGATTTCATGTTTTTGGCATTTTCCAACACGATTTGTCTGTTATTGTAGTTTAGAACGCAACCTGATTATAAGCCGTTCGAGGCTTGTTCTTGTCGGGAGTTTGCATGCACATGTAAGATGTGGTGAGGTTGCGTTTTTTTTTCTTTTTGGGGGAGCGGGGTGGGTTGAGGGGCAGTTTTGTACTATTTGGGCCACAAAATCCTAAGGCTATAGTTATATCTTATACATAAAATTTACCTGTAGCGATCTTTATTATCAGTGATACTGATATTTAAATGAGAAATAATATCCTCCTTTCTGATACCTTAAACTCTTTTTACTTTCAACATAGAAAATGGACCACAAGCGACCTTCTGTTAGACGCATAAGATCTGCAAGTAACTGACCGTCGAAGATAGAAAGTCTCAACTGACCTTCACGAATGGATTCTTGTAACATGGAAGATATTTCTGTAGCTTTCAAGTCCAGGTTTATGCATCCACTCACAATCTGGCTCATATTTGCGTTGCCAAAGGTTCCGATATCACGAGACAGAATAGCTCTCTCACAAACTTGAACTAGCTCGTGATCTTTCTCTTTAAGGTTTCCTAAAGACCACAGTCACATTGGCAAGACCCCTGGGCTGACAATTGGCAATGTCTTTGGAAATACTGTCCAGCAATTCCAGGTATACACTGTTTGACGCTTTCTTGATTTGCCTTTTTCTTGTTCAAAAACTCGCCTCTGATTTCCATCTCTTCCGGTGATCTTGGCAATGCTATAAAGCAAGGTCACTCTGTTCACAATGTTTGCTGAATTCTTGATGCTCTCAAACAACTCAAGTTGTTCTTTGACTGTTTTAAGTGACAATATTACTTTATTCCTTTTGATATCATCTTCAGATGGGCACGGTCAGCGAGAAAAGTGAACAGCAAATGGTTTTAAAAAATAGCTGCCAATTGTTTCTGGTTTACTTTGTTTTAGAATCTTGGGTGATGGCCGCCAAGTCTGGGACAAGTTTCTAAACTCTTTAAATGCTCGTGACGGGAACACTCGAGTCAGATAATGACAATATTGCAGGGGATACAGGCTTGTAAACATGGACAAAGCTCTCATTCCATACATCGTACGCACGGTTACTTGGCAGATCTTATGCGTCTAACAGAAGGTCGCTTGTGGTCCATTTTCTATGTTGAAAGTAAAAAGAGTTTAAGGTATCAGAAAGGAGGATATTATTTCTCATTTAAATATCAGTATCACTGATAATAAAGATCGCTACAGGTAAATTTTATGTATAAGATATAACTATAGCCTTAGGATTTTGTGGCCCAAATAGTACAAAACTGCCCCTCAACCCACCCCGCTCCCCCAAAAAGAAAAAAAAACGCAACCTCACCACATCTTACATGTGCATGCAAACTCCCGACAAGAACAAGCCTCGAACGGCTTATAATCAGGTTGCGTTCTAAACTACAATAACAGACAAATCGTGTTGGAAAATGCCAAAAACATGAAATCATAACGGCGATATCTAAAGAATAAGTGTGAGCACATTTTTAGTAATACCTACAGAATAAATGTCAAATGCAAGCTTGTCTAAGATGAACGTGTTTAAACCAACATTGCACAGAAAATATGTGTGGAATGATTTTTTTCTAGCCCTTGTGACCAAGGCTGTCTGAGGGTGGAACTAAGTCAACGCTTTTTCGTTTGACTAATCACAGCGACATTTGGCTTTTGTAGCAACCCGAAGCAGAAAAACAAAGACTCTCACTGATTGTAACAAATTGCACGATCTACAACGGTTTACAACTGCGTTATGAAGCGGAGGTAAAAGATTTCTTTTCATCTTATATTTCATCTTTACCATTTGTAAACCCTTTGTAATGCGTGAAAGACAGGTTTTAAGCACAGCAAAAGACGTGTTTTTATATAGTTTTGTATCCCGATTTTAATTCCTCAGAGATTTTTCTACTGATATCTGTGACATCACAATTGCGTCATAATCTCTTGTAACTCGTTAGTAAACCGCTGGTAAACCGACGTAAATCGTGCGTTTTAGCCCTGGAATGAAAATAGGCAATAGGAACAAGCTTTCAAATAGCTTAAAGAGATTTTTACTTACAACTGCACGAACATCGTTTTAGACAACAAAATGGGCCTTTCTTGAGAAATATTTAGCAGGGACATATTTTATTGTTTGTTACATGAGGTAGAATAGCTAAAAAACCTAGGAAAAAGGAAATCAGCGAATCAAGTTATGGAAAAGTTAGGCCATAACCAGATTTGGGTAGTCATTTCCTTTTCTTTTTTTTTTTTTGAGCGAGTGACTGCGTATGCCACGTTTGGTTCGAATCGTAAATTTCAGTGTCAGTTATAAGCACTTAAAGCGTATGAAAACTGAGATAATCGTGGACAAATTGAAAAGAAAATGCCAAAAACATGAAATCTTAACAAGGATATCTAAAGAATAAGTGTCAGACCCTCACTCCCCTTTTCAATGTTCAAAAATGGTCAAATGCAAATTTGCGTTACATGAACTTGTTTTGTCAACATTCCAAACGGGTTGGGAATGGCAGTGTGTATAGAATGACTTTTTTTTCCAAACCCTTGTAACCAAGGTTGTAGTTCCAACAATAGTACTCCTATTATAGTAATTTCAATATGAAAGTGAGTGCTGGCGAAGGGGTAAAAAGTTGTTGGTCCCACACCTCACTTTGGACTTGAGAATCGGACACTGTCAGATGCTTTCGCTTTCGACGTGCGGTTGACGTTGCCATAAAACAAGTAAGTATGTTTTATACAAACATACATACATGCATACGTGCATACATGCATACATGCATGCATGCATACATGCATGCATGCATCATGCATGATAAACTGATAAAGCCAATAAAACTGATAAAGCTGATCAAGAGATTATATGCAGATCATAATTTCTTGACCTCATATTGTCTATCTGTTCTTTTTCTTTTTTTTTTTTAAAAAAAAAAATACAATTCACGCCCCGTCCTCCGACCGCTCAAAAATAACCTACAAAATGACTCAAATTTCCAAGCAGTGGTTCATATTTCAATTATCCTGCAAAAGCCAATTACCTGACCTTAGCCACTGAAATGCGTAAAATGGCTTTAAAGCCGGTTACGTTTTTCTTTCTACCCACCCTACACATTGGAATGTGCACTTGTTGTCTGTAACGCAATCTGTGCAATAATGGTGGGTGCGCAATAGATCGAAACGGAACTAAACTTAAGATTCTTGATAAGAATCCGCGATTAAGAGGGGAACTTTTAAGGCTGATGACAGATGTTTGGGTCAGTTGGGATCTCGGAAAATTGTTAAACTTCTTGTAAACGGCAGATATGAGGCGGAAGACAACTAATATTGCTAGATGCTATAACGAGGGCTTCGGAGTAGACTACGAGTTGTCCCTCTTTCGCTTACACGGCAAGAAAACCCTCGTTTACCATTAATTTTCCCAAACGGTGAATACCACATAAATCCTGGATTGATCGTCCGTTTTCTAATATCGGAAAACGTTCTGTTAATTCGGCGTTTTCCTTGAGTGAACGCCAAGAAAACATGAGGCTAATTCACTGTTTTCATGCTCTTGAAAAACGCCGGTGAACGCATTGTTTTCCATTGCGTTTTCTTTCGTTTTCCCGAGCGGATTAATGCAGAGTTTGCAGGAGTTTTTCCAAATCTAAATACTGACGGTTAACACCAGGTAAACTACACGTTCACTAGCAATTTTCCCGCATCGGGAAAACTTCGATTTAACACCTTGTTTTCATATGCCTTCACCGTAGTTTTCCCGAGCAGGTAAATGTGTTGTTTGTCCGACGTTTTCTGGGTGTACATGTTGACGGTTAACACCAGGAAAACTACACTTTCACTAGCAGTTTTCCTGTATTAGAAAACTTCCATTTAACGCCCCGTTTTCATATGCCTTCACCGTAGTTTTTCCGAGCGGGTAAATGTATTGTTTGTCCGACGTTTTCTGGGTGTACATGTTAAAGGTTAACGCAAAACTACACATTCACAAGCAATTTTCCCGCATTAGAGAACTTCTATTGAACACCTCGTTTCACTGCATGAAATGGCATGTATAAGCAGATATAATGGACCCGTATACATTGTGTGTATGGACCATACGGAAAGGTATACTGATGTATACTGAAGTACATGTATGACTAGGCTTGTATAATGATGAGTATTCGTTTGAATTCTTATACTAATGTGTAATACTTTGTGAAGATTACCTTATAACTAACCTAGTGTAAGGGAACCTTATGAGAGTTGACAAAACAAATTCAACTTCTTTGTTCTTCGATCAGTCACGGCTGCATCACAAATGAAGGAAATAAAGAATGTATCCTGTGGTGACGCGTGCTTCGTTCGGAAGAACTTACTTAGCGAACTTGACGGCATGTAAAGGAAGCTTTAAGTCAGATAAACAGCTAATAAACACAGGTCGAGTCTTTGGGCTTCTTTGCGGATTTCGTACAGGTATTACGTTTTCCGTAAATACATAAATAACGTTTCTTTACTACGCATAACGGATCTGTACATTCCTTTTGCATTACGCAAATGTGTCTTCTATTCTCTTTCGCTTCGCTCAGCCGAATAGAAAACATTTCTATTATAAGTAGAAGAGACAAGTAACAAACAAATAGTGGAGGGAGCCGCCATCAATGGTCGAGTTTATTTACAAAAGTCTGAGCCGGGGACACACTGGATACCCAGGTTACAAGCCAAGGAATATAAGAAAAAGTCACACACCGGTTTAAAACAACAATAAAAACAATAAGGAAAAAACAGCCTCGAGTAAACTGGTTGGCGTCAAGTGGTGTGAAGGAGTGGTATATAAAGGCCTAATTATCCCAGTGGGAACTAATACCAAGCAACCTAATCAAACACCTAAAAGAAATACATAATAATGAAAGGAGTAATTTCGTGGAATTTACACGGCGACACTCCAAGTGTCCGAGATCAGGAACGTGACTTGTCAGGGTTCCTGATACGTCCATTACGGCACGTCACGAAAAATCAGTAAGGTACGTGCACGTGATGTCTTTTTCATATAGTGGTTATCTATTGTCTGTCTTTGTCATATGGTGGTTATCTATTGTTTTTTTTAATAAACAATAGAAAAAAATACACCAAGTACGTACCAAAAATCATGGCCTCGGTACGTCACATGCGGCACATCAAGGGAAGTCAGGACTCTGATATTTAACGGTACGCGGGTTTAGTTCAATCAGCCAAATCAATCCACGGAGCTCATTTTTCTTTACGCGAAAACTAAAATTTTTGGACGTACATTTTATTTGCTCATATCAGAATGTTCACGTCAACAATGCGCGAAGATCTATACTGAACTTGCATCATTTTGTTAATGCCATCGAGTGTATACTGTTCAGAATCTTGCACTGAGGCACTTAAGTTTTAAAATTCATGTCAATCTTCACTACAGCTCTTTTGACCAACGTTATGCATAGTCCTATTTAAAATTGGTGTTTATATTTAAACGAATTTTTGCGTAAAGGTATCAATAACTCATCTTAACAACCCTTTTCGAATCTCGTAAAGGCATCATTAATAACGCATCTTAACGATGCTTTACGGATCGCGTAAAAGCATCAATAACTCATCTTTACGATGCTTCACAGATGGAGGAAGCTTCTATTTTTGTTAACTTCGCTAACTCGTTCGACCGTACGATCAAGTTTTCTTGAGAAAGGTCATCCAAACGTGCTGAACACGAAAAAGGGTTTTATCAAAGGAGAAGCATTCCGTCTTTTAATTAACAAGCAACTCAGTCAAGGATAATTTTTATAAATACAAACGAGACTTTGAACAAAGACTCTGTAACAGAGGCTATCCCACGGCGCTCGTCCATAAAATCCTGACTGAAGTTCAGTTCTCCGACAGAACAGAGGCTCTTCGTAACAAAACAAAGAAGGCGAAAGAATTAATTTTACCGTTTGTTACTACTCATAACCAGGCTACACCGAATCTTAAAAAGATTCTAATGAAACACTGGCATATCATTCAATAGCAACCTAGACTTGCACATATCTATAACCAGCCACCGATTGTATCTTACAGGAAGGAAAAAAATCACCGAAGGACGTTTTTAATAGTTCGCGCAAAAGGTTCATTCGATCACGCCGCAATCATAAAAACTTGTAAACAAAAAAGCAATTTTAAAGGTTTGTTTTCAAACCAGAAGGAAATTCATGATTTATATATGACATTCTGCTTGCAACAAGCTTTTTTATGCTTCTTTAATCTTAGTTCGAGCAACGACGTCAATAACAGAAGGCTAAATAACGTTTTTGATCACTTCCGACTACTATATTTCATATTTACATAAAGTGTTAAAAAAAAATACTCGCAGCGGAACATTCTTTACATCTCACCGACCTACGTGGAGGCGCAACTCACCAATTTCGCAAAGCTTGAGAGAGGAATGCCCTAGGATCAGTTGCATGGGAGGACTCGCACCGGGCCCAAACCCACTTAACGCTGCCGCGTATTTGATGCAAACCTTGAACTCTGGCCGATCTTTTAGCTTGTAATGGTGTATGTTACAAAATCTATTTATTTAGACCGACTTGTGAATTTCCATCATTGTGGTTACCGCTGTTAATCCGAAGACATCAGCGCATGCGTAATTGTAAAGAGCGCCTCCAACGAAATTTACCAACCAATTTTTTTTTAAAGTCTGGTTGTCAGTAAAATTTTGAAACACAAATCATATAAATTCGTTTTATGGAAAATTTCGTTTACAATTAAGAGCTCAATGGTATGATGGTTTTTACGGAACGACTGGGGTAAAGACCATCTGGTCCCGGTTGTTCGAAAAGTAGATAACGCTATTCACCGGATAAATCACTATCCAGTGGATAGCGTGGTTTGCATTGTCAACACTTATCAGCTGGTTAGTGATTATCTGCTAGATAGCGTTATATGAACAATTAACAACCGGGGCCTGGCAGGTAATGGGCTCCTCCAAGGCTGGACCGGGTCATTTTTTTCCCTCAAAATCTCGCTTTAATTTCTATGTATCGAGGTAAAACGTGTTCGTAAGCAGACCCAGTAATCAGTAGGATAATGTGTTTGAGCAATCATGAGACCAAACTGACTTGTTACTGCCTCCTCCTCAGGCGCTTTGATTTCAGTCTCAAGCAGGCAAGCTCGAAGCACGAGAAACTGGGGACCAGCGAGAAAGAGACTTCTGGGGTCAGCGGCTATGCCGCGGGAAGACCAAACATGGACCCGTACATGACGTACCTTATCAAAAATTCTCTGATGTAGCCGATTTACCGCCAATTTTGAAAGGTGTGAAGCCTTTCGTTGAAGACGATTTTATCTTTTGGTTTTTGCGATCGGTTAGAACTACATTGCTTTGTTTTTGAGTCAAGAGATCTTAGTTCAGCAATTCAACAAACGGTAAGAAGTGGAATTTGAAGAAACTTAGACGAAGGAAACTCCATTTAGCGAGGACTGCGTGTGACAAATTATCGAGCGAGTCGCCTTCGTTATGGAATTCAGCGACAAACTGAATACGGTATCGTGCTACAAAGAACTATTTCAGACACCAAGAGATGGATAGCCTTCCTCTTTGGTCTATACAACATGCTATTATGACTTTGAACAACCCATCTGGAGCAGAAATCATGACTGCTGAAACAGGTAGTTCATAATCTTGATGAATCTGCTTTCTACAACATACACTCAAACTCATTAAACGTTGTTGAAATTATAGACATCCTCAGATCATTTTTAGCAAAGGAGATTATATAGAAATGTGCTCTTAACATGCTTAAAGTACATTTATAGCTCATTTTATCCTTAAGAATGTTGTCTTGTCAGAGAGATTTTCATATTTTTTTTTATGATATAGTAACATACACAAATACTTTCAATGCAGCCATGCATAATAGTAATAATACAGTAATAATAACACAATATTTTACACATTTCTATGCATGAATAATCATGTGTAGTAAAGGCATTGTGGGCAAGTGTCAATCAACATCTTGACCCACAAACGATCAACAACCAATCAATGGTCTGTCAACACTCAACCAACACTTGATTGACATCTTGACTGACACTTGATCAACATTCGGTCCATAGTCAGCCGAGTGCTGACCGACTCATATGCATTGATCAAAAAAAGTTGACTCTTGACCGAGATGTCCGCTGTATCAGTTGATTGAGTGTCAACCAAAATGCCAATGGAGAGTCAATTAAGGGTATCAGTCAAGGGTACTGATGGACTCCTGACTACGAATTGTGTTTAGTATACATGATCGTGCATGAAAATACATACTAGATAAATTCATAGTTAAAAAAGTATAATCTGTTTTGGTCCAGGCCTCCACACCACCAGAGCTTATTTTGGCCAAATAATCCATGTTGTATTTATGTGTCTGTAAGTGTCTGCAACTGTGCATCCTTCCTGGGTGTGATAGTAGTCCAGCCAGGGATTACATTTACCTCCCATCATGAAATCTGCCAGTACCCATGTATACTAATATTACATGACTAAATTAGTACAGAAGGCCAATAACAAATATCATTCAACCAGAATACTGGTACTCCATTGCCATTCCAATATTCTCCATTAGAGTATTAGACGAACACTGCCATGAATTAATGATCATCCAGAATTAAGTTTTCTGATAATTTTTGTGGCTAAGTTTCTGAATGTAAGAACTTTCAATACAGTGACCTTGGTCAGGTCTTGAACTTGTTCTACTCAATCTGGGCTGGTTTGTCTGAAAGCCAGTTAATACTAACCCAAGATTAAAAGTTAACCGAAGTATTAATTTTTCTTGTAAAAAATGTTTTTCACTGATTATGTTTTGGGTAGTTTCAGATTATGAAAACTAAAAAAACTCAAGGATATTAACAAGCAATATAAGAAGAAAACCTCACTGAAAAGTTACAAAACCGAAATCAAAATTCTCACTTACATGGACTAGCTTAATTGGGCTCCGAGCAACCTGGCCCAGGAATCCAGTTTGGTAACACGATTCCTAGGAAGACCATGTAAAGTGATATGATCTCGTGGATAAATAAAGATTGATGATGATGATGATGATGAACAACTGCATGTAGTCTTTCTCTTCTCTCAGAAACTGAGCAGGAAGTTATGTGTATATCATGAAATCGTTCCACTAGTGCAAAGGATTATCCTTTAACTTAACATGATTTGTAAACATTACAGCTTTTCTGAAGGTCTGAGAAACATTTCTTTTAAATACATATAGGCCATATTCAATGTAGGTGGCACTATTATAACATGGCTACAAGGCTTTCAGGACAAAATTACAATTTTTTTAAGTTTCTGTGTGAAATCCCACAGTTTCCAAAAAACCTGGATATGAAATAGTATAAACATACCTACATGTACATGTGCACTTAGCAAATTAAAAGTATTTCAAAACTGCTCAATTTGTGCTCATCTTTAAATGAAAGCACCAATACAGTCTCTCTACATGTCAATGACCTGTTGCAACATTTAAGTTTATTCTGTGTCTGTGTCATCTTATTTTAGAAACACATTCAAATAATCAGGGTGCAAAGAAAATAAATTTCAGGGCTCGAGACTAACGGTAGCCATCTAGCCACAGACTAGTAAAAATTCCATTTTGGCTAGTGGTTTTTGCGCTTCACTAGCCATTTTGGCTAGGAAAAATTTGTGAGTACTGGAGGCCCAGAGGAAACCAATGAAAAGTTAATTTCAAATTTTTCACAAAACGAGATTGAGTCAAAGTGTGCAGAATTTAAAATATTGGCCGCCAGGGTTAGGGAGACGAGAATGCCACAGCTAAGTAAACTGTAGCAGCTTTAAGACGGCCCAGACTCAAGATGGCCGTCCACAACACAACACGAGGCCAAGACATGCGCACCCATATACAAAACACATTGCCGCAGGCAAAGCCTGCTGGCGGGCTGTAAAAACAAACAACAATTTTAAATTACTAAAATGCGAAAGAATGATCAACTTTTCTGTTTGTTTTTCCCTCAGTAAAGAGCAATGAACAACAAATGAGCTGCTTGCCGCTATTGATTAGTCATGAGTGAAATCATGCGGAACTCAAGGGATCATTGGGTCCTTACCATTTAGCGAAAAACTCCGGGAATTTCGGTTGAAAGTCAAATGGACCAGTCATTTTCCGGAAAATCTGGTCGGAAATTTTTGGCTACCTCCAGAGGTGTTCCTCTTTTTCAATTTGGAACGTACGGAACGTTTCCTCACCATTTGCTTAACTTCCAGTTTCCAGTCTCTCATCAGCCGAAAACAATTACGGGAAATCGAGTTGTAAATGATAAGAGCCATTTTGTTCGGTTGGTTAGCTAATTTTGGAAAAACCCTTACCATTATTCAACGGTCGTCCCAGTCGGTTTTATTATGACAAATGTTAAGCACACCATGTCCATGTTTCACGCGTGCAGCATCTGGAGGTCACGTATACCATCTTTGAACAA
>JAHPZR010004821.1:17500-22500 GCA_019787425.1 Platygyra sinensis
AGTATGCAGAGTATGTAACACAGTAACCATCAGCTCATGATTTGCTTGAATATACAGTGTGTAGAACATTTACAAAGTCACTAAATAATACATTTATCAACTCCTTTTAGAAGCTTGACAGAAGACTGAAAGTGGTTAGAGAAGAGGAAAAGAGTGGTCAAATGTATGAGGCCCTGCATACATGTACATGTACAGGCCTAATCTCTTCAGATGAGTCTGATGTAGAGGGTGATACTCTGGCCACCAGACCTGTCACCTGGAGGATAGATGATGTAAGCAAGTACTAATTTCAGCTGCTTGATGAGCATTGGAAGGCGGGCATGACATCCCAACAAAAACTTCAGTCTGTGAGCTGGATTCTTGGGTCTTCCTAGTGAAAGGACCATGACTGGAGTCCCGCAACACTTGCTTTTGGCATGTGCATGCTGATTAAGGGGCATTATAATTTTGTTTTAGGGTTTTGTGCAAAATTGATGAACATTATGTTTACTTTTGTCTTTTCTGGCATGCAGACCAGATATTGAAATCAATATTGGGGTAGAAAGAAAGCTGATTTTAATTTACGTCATCCAGATTCATAGTTTTTGCATAAACCCTTCATTTAATTAGTTAGGTGACATTTTTCTGTCAGACTGTTTGCTTGTTGGCTAGTTTAAAAGTTTAACACTATAAAAGGCCTGTTACAGTATTTGATGAAGTTGGCTACTGGCTTATTAAGACATGCAATTTATGTTGTGTTCACACTGGTACTCAACATGTTAAACAGTAAACATGTTAAACAAACCACAATTCTTGCAAACATGCTTAATTTATGCAGTTTTATTAATTATGATCATGGCAACCAGGTGTTGGAATTCCAAAGTATTGATTGAAATGGCATTATAAGATTGTATTTGTTTCTAACATGCCTACTTTTGCTAACGATTACAGCTCCCATACAAGAATTTTCCAAGTAGCCTTGAAAGGAAAGTGTACACAATGCCATCAAAGTCATAAAATAGTAAATGCTGATTCAACATACACTGAATGTTCAAAACCCACATTATGTACATGTAGTATGATCCTGAAATACTCTTACAAATTGGTGTTTTAGTATCTGAGTTGCTGTTTGGAACAAAAATTGAATCAAGTGGCCTTAAGAACTGATAGTAGATACTCTTTTTTATTCTGTATTACCAAATGATTTATTTTGAAAAGCTTTACTGTGATTCAAATTTTAATTTTTGTTCTAAAAGCTAAGCAGGTTTTATTTTCATGTAGCTTTTGTGACCACCATCCAGATCATTTATCAGAATCTTATTTTTAATAGCAATACATTGCGTGTGGTATTACCTGGCCAAAATGATACACTGTTTTCAAAGTAATGTTAATGTTCTTGTTGGGAGGGTGATTTTGCGCCTGTCCAGGGCTCGAAATTGCGACCAATATGGTCGCCAATGCGACTAACTTTTTCTCCTTGGCGACTACAATTTTTGTTTAGTCGCCAGTTTGGCGACCTTTTGCATGATTTAGAAGTACAATAAAGCATTGAAGTTAAAATAAACATCGACCTGCTTTGCGTTCGTCGTACAAGAATGGGCCAAATCGCATAAAAAAGCCACGTTCCCTCTAAACTTTACGGACTCCTGTTCGCAATATTTTCTGCGACGCCATTAGAGTTTCTCTCCCTGGAACCACACAGGAGCAGCAGGAACCGCAGAATTTTGCAAAAAGACCGCTGAACGATAGCAATTTTGAGAAGAAAAGGTGAGCTTTAGAATCAAAGGTAATCAAGTGTTTAGATGAAGCTTGGCGGAAATTACAATTTATAGCGTTTTTTGTTGATTACGTGACGTGCGCTCACGGCTCAGAAGTGGCTGCCTAGCACGTGATCGAAATCTGCCCCGATCAAATTTCTTAATTTCCAGGATAAAAATAGCCGCGTTGGGAACGAAAACGCTGTGTCGTAAGTTTAGCAAGTTTCTGCGAGCATTTTTTAGTTTCTCTGTACAAAGCTTAACTCAACAACGATATATTTATTAAAACTGTAGAAATTGTACGCGAAAACTGAGAAGTCATTTATTTCTACCGCGAAAACGAAGCCAGCATTTTTTTATGCTAAAATACAGGTAAATCTCTGTTTTTCGGCGAAACATGCAAGTTGGGCGCCACCGCGCGAAATGAAAAGTGTTACATTATTAAAAAGAAATGGATAAGTCGAAAAAATACGTATTGTATGTATGTGTCCCAAGCCATACCAGACAATATCAAACACTTTCAACAAGCGGAACCCAAACATTATTTTGATTATACAAACTGGCGACTTAAAATTTGCATCTGGCGACTATATTTCTTCAGTTAGTCGCCAAAAGGCGACCTAACGATTTTTTACTCGGGCTTCCGTAGGAAAGCCCGAGTCAGAAAGGGGGGTCATAGTCCCAGGCGTTCCATGCGTAGACCGCGGAAACTTGGGACGGGAAACGCGACATTGCTTGCTTGAGACAGAATTCGGTGTTTTGAAAGTTTTGGCAAGCATCGCGCCATATACGTCATCTTGCATACAAAAGATGTCGATCTTTTACCGAAAGGGTCGGTCCTCGAATTATGCTCATCAAAGCCAGCCAGTTAAGCTCATGCTCGAAATGTTCTCGTGGGACAACAACTGAGCCGATCGCATGTGGCTTCTGCTGTTATTTAATATTTCAGTAAAACAAAGCAATAAAACGAACTAAATACGAAAACGTTTTTGGACTCGAAGCTTCGCACAAAATCTGTTGATCTCAAAATTTTTAAAGATAAGGGGGGGACTTTTTTTTTTTTCGCCGTTACTTAAAATTAAAGATCTTATCCTCCAAAGTTCTGTGGGCTGTTTAGTGGTGGGGGGGGGGACAGGGGCGGGCGGGAGTCCCCGGGAGATTCAGGGGGCGGGAGTGCGGGAGAGGAAAGGCCGGGAAGCGGGAGTTCTAAGAGGGGCGCGGACGCGGGAGGAGAAATGCGAAATGCTAATTATTTTAATTTAACAATGCGTTAGAATACTTTCAAAAACATCAACCTAAATTATATTTGACTTGCATTTAACGTCTTCTCAGTCACTATTGAGACTTCCGAGCAAACGAGCAAACAAAAATTTGCGCTTGGACTGAAAAACAGGCTTACTTCCGGTGAAATAGTAAACCCGTTTACAGTGGTTAGGCCTTCCCCTTTTTTTTCTCTGTTTACCGTCGTCCGACCGACCCAGATTTTGGCGTTTTCAAAAAAAAAAATTGAAGTTGTGAAGAAGGCAATGACATATTTGACTGGTTTATCAGCTTAGCTTAGTTTGCCATCGATTGTAAAGCCACACATATGTTGTGACTGATTTCTTAATGAAGACTTCTACAATTACATAATTTCAAGAAATCGTCCCTTTAATCGGAAATGCTGACAATGTTTTGTGCTGGCAGTGCTGTGGATAAATAATTTCAGGCGAGATCAGCAGTAAAAAAATGGTCGCCTTTTGTTTACGGTTGGACCTCGCCATAGAGGGAAAACGTCATTTTCTCGAAGACGACGAGTACAGTGACCTATCATTTTTTTTCTTTTGTTTTGAATTGAGTAATAAATTTCTCTACTGATTTAAAATAAATTTGGACTAATTCTCAGTGTAGAAAAAAGGCCGGTCTAAAACACAGGCCACGAAACACGGGTCATTGTTTCACCAATAGTGGAACAACCCAAAACCTTTACTAAACATTGCCTTAGTGTAGTATTTAGGTCTAAAAAGTTGTCTTAGTGTAGTACTTAGGCCTAAGTTTAGCATTAGGAAGGGGTTAGGGTTGTTCCAGTATTGGTGAAACAATGACCCGTGACCTGTGTTTTAGACCCGCCGATAGAAAAAGAAACAATCGTTAGAAACGTGAATTTAGTAAGCAATCGTGACTATAATCATGGTGCTATTATAGGAATTTATGGCAGGGTTCCTACTGTTTTGAGCTCTTCAAATTCTCTGACTTCCCATGACTTCTTCCATGACCTTTTCAAGTTTTACATTGTCCTTGCCTTGTAATACGCAGTAAATAACCTATCAAACAGAACTTTAATTTTCCATGACTTTCAAGGACCAACAATTAAATTCCATGAGATTCCAGGTCTGGAAATAAATTCTTAAATTCCATGACTTTCCAGGTTTTCCATGACCTGTACGAACCCTGTATGGGGTATAAACGAGGTGCTGTTGCTCCTAAACGAACATGCATGGGCATGGGATGGGGACCCCTCCTTTTCATTTAAAAATTTAAGTTTCTATAATATAAACAACCAACAGGCAAAGTTTGACAAAAATCTCAGTGCAGGCTCTAGTGCAGTGGAATGACCTTAATTACGACGTCGATCTTTTCTTCCTCCATTGTCCTAATGTCAACTTTGTAACCTCGTCTTGTCGTTTCCAGGCTCCGCAGATATTATGCTAAAGTCTGGTCTCCTAGTTCCAGACTTCTCCTTTTTTTTCGGCCTTTTTTTTCTCTTTTCCGACCGACCGACCCAAAATCAGAAAACGTATTCGACAGTAAACGAAGAAAAAAAAGGATGGCCTTACATCATATAGGTCATAAAATGTCAAGCGGCATGAGTGCACGTGTCGCGTAAGCTGTCAAATTGCAAAAAAGTGAGACGAGCAGGCGATTTCAAATCACGGGACGGGAGCAGCACGGAAAAGGGCGGGAGGCGGGAGATAAAGGTACGGGAAGCGGGAGAGCAGGGTACGGGAGGCGGGAGGTTCTGACCCCCCTGTCCCCCCCACTTAGTGGGGCGTAGGGAAAAAATTGCATTGTGTGATTTTGGAGACAAAATTGTATGGGAAAATTAAAACTTCAATTGTGTAGGGAATTGTGCGGGATTATTGAGGTTCTTGGCACTGAAGTTAAAAAAAAATCTGCATTGACGATAGTTAAGCGAAATTTATTTCACTAGTAGTTCAAATATACTTAGTCTTGGCAATCGCCAATTCTTATAGAAATCCTGTTGCGTGACACGAACTAGTTGAG
>JAHPZR010004821.1:27500-30000 GCA_019787425.1 Platygyra sinensis
AAAGATAACATTCTTCCATGATTCTGGCGCGCTAATCTTTTTCTCCTTAATTTTCGCGGCTTCATTTTATTTGTAGAGATAGCGTACTTCACAGTGGAAAAAACGTTTGACAATAGCACGGAGCCCGGGGGTAAGCAATGCAACCCGCAAAAAAACATTCACGGTTTCCGGAAAAAATCTTAGAGATTTGCCTTTCCGAAAACAAAAAACAACCATGTTTTTAAATTTACCAAAAAGTTTTTTTTACATTTTGAGAACAATTTGCATAAATCGTTGGCTGTTTGCTTCGCGGCAAAAGATGTTTCTCTGAAAGCGTAATTTGCACCTGTTAATAGAGTCTACAAAAATTACGCTATTTTTTAAAGAAACTTGGAGTCCTCAAGACAATTAAGGCATGGCTCTTTCCTTATTGGAACCAAAAATTAGGGGGGTGGTCTATCTACAAAGGCTTTAACCACATTAACCTAAAACTTTTTCAGACTAATAGGCTAGCAATCTTGTTATATTTAGCTGGATGATATCTGCAAATTAGGTCACGTGACCTGTCGGGGCTATTTTTAGCTCAAATTTCTTTTTAGCAAAATGGCACCACTTTTTACAGCATCTAGGAAGCTGGCATTAGCTTAATAATGTTAAGGCTAATAGGTACTTTATATCTGTACCCGGACTTGTTGAGATTTTTTAATATAAAAGCATAAATTAAGAATTTACTTTTATTGGGGGACTGGGTACTAGTACAAAATGCCGTTTATTTTCAAAATTAATGAAAAATTTAACAAAGTCCGGGCGCAGATGTTTTGCTGCTAACATTTTGAGTTATTTGGGTGTATTCAGGGTAAATGACTCTTGATGTAAACTGGTGCCATTTTTGCTTAAAGAATTTTTGGAAGTTTTTGGCCGTCAGAAGTCACGTGACCTAATTTGCATATATCATCCAGCTAAATATGACAAGATTTGCAAGCTTATTAGTCTGAAAAAGTTTAAGGTTAACGTGGTTAAAGCCTTAGAAGATAGACCACCCCCTAGTTTTTTGGGTGCAATAATGAAAGACCCATGCCTTAATTGTCTTGAGTCTATCTATTTGCTGCCCTAAACCCGATTTTTAAGATGGAATGGAAGTAATTGCAACTAGAATTAATTTATTTTGTACATATCGAGACGCTAGAAGCTTTTAGAGAAAAAGCAGAAGAGACTCCTCAAGTGGTGGGTGCACTTGCGGATGTGGAGAAATTAATATTTTCCCCTTGAACTTTTATAGCTTATTTCCTAATTTTGTGATGTCATTATTTTTTAGGTTCATGTCCATTATCAATCCAAGCCCGTACGGACAGTAATTGCAGATGAAAAGGATGCCAAAACCATCAGACAACTTGCCTCCAAAGAACATCGTTATGCTGTGAATGCTATTTGGGCACATCCAAAATTGAGAAGGGAACTTTTAATGAAAGTTCAGGGAGAAATAGAGAATGAATGCCAGGGCTTATGCAGCAATAAAAACCCTTCCCTTTTCAGGAGAAGTTCCCTGAAGACTTAATTTCTTTTTCGGAAAACAAGTGTGAAACTGAACTTCCTCTTCGTGAAATGAATTGAGAATTATTGATTTTTGTTTGTTTAATGTGGAATGATGATACATGCCAAAGAGTAAGTTTGCTGAAGTTCTTGGGGAGTCCTCAGGGTAGTAACCTTGTTTCCCAAGCTGGGACTTAAAAAACATGAAAAGACGGCCACAGTCTTTAATAGACTTGCAGTAAATTATGGTCTTATCCATAGCAGTCTTCTCACTTTTTAGTTTATCAACAAGCCATTGAAAGGACCTGGCAATTTCAGTTGTGACTCTCCTCTTGTATAAATAAATGTTACTTCTGTTTGGACTGAGGTTAATTTTAACAAAGCCTACAATAACAATAACAATAATTTTATTTGCATTTCCTTTTGAAGTTTCCTTAACATTTCCTTTTGAAGCCTTTCCTTATGCACAGTCATCTTTCAATAGATTCTTGAGTTTTCAGGGTAGCAGTAGCTGTCAGTGCCAGCATTGGTGTAAGTGGCCTCTGAGGTGCAAGGGATCTTAACTCTCCCAGTCTTGAGAAGCATTCTCTAAATGCTGCAGTGGACTCCTTTTTGGACTGAGTGCCAAAACCCCTAAGAATAATTTTAAATATGGATAAAATTAGAAATTTAAACAACAAAACCAGCAAAAAATAATAGTAATAAAATGTAAATAAGACATGTAAGATCATTAAGAAATTCTTTCAATATAAGTAATGAAATCTCAGAGAGCTACCAAAAAATGACAGAACGATCTCATTTTCAATAACTTGACTCCACACATTATGTCAAATATAACTTTCAGTTCACACGGTAGGTCAAGATTAACTGCTGCCAGAATGACTGAATTAATGCACAGATTATTTCAAAAAGTTTTTGAATGTTATGACACGGCAAGATTTCGCTTGGCGACTCCATTAAATTTTTGTGCAGAGAGGTTATAGAATAAGTA
>JAHPZR010004822.1:2500-12195 GCA_019787425.1 Platygyra sinensis
ATTGTGCAAAATTCATGACAGTTAGATGCAACCAAACTTGCCCAAGCAGGGCTGTGCGCGCCCTATTATTTGCTTCATTAAAAAAACACCTTAACTTGGGACCATATTGCAATGCAAAACAAAATGGTCCGAAATGTATTCCCCAATCACCAAATTAGGAACAATATGTTTCATTCACAGATAGGAACTCGAAACAAAACAGTCCCAAATGGCCAATTTGGGAACAATGTGTCCCATTGAATAATAGGAACTCGGACCAAAACAGCCCGAATTTACCAATTTGGGAACAATGTGTTCCATTGAAAGATATAGGAACTCGGAACAAAACAGTCCTCAATGAGCAATTTGGGAACAGTGTGTTCCATTTACAGATAGGAATTCGGAACAAAACGGTCCTAAACGACCAATTTGGGAACAATGTGTTCCATGCACAATTAGGAACTCGGAACAAAACAGTCCTAAATGACCAATTTGGGAACAATGTGTTCCATTGAAAGAAAGGGAATTGGAACAAAGCAGTCCTAATTTATCAATTTGAGAACAATATGTTCCATTCATAGTTGGGAACTCGGAACGAAATGTTCCTCTTTTGCACAAGAGTGAACATTTTGTGCCTATCTTGTGAAAACGCTGTTCCTCTTATAGTAAATAGGAACACAAAAACGAGGAACAGTCAATACTAGAGGAACGTTCCTTTTCAAATATCGGAACAGCTAACGAAACTTAAAATCAGCGATAAAACGAGGCAAAGGCTTAAAGAAAAGCTCAGAATAGAGTACGTCAAGCGCCTAGGTGAAATGGAAGCAATCTTTAAAATCTGGCGAAGTTTATTTCTCTCAAAGGCAGCAGAACGCGCAATGATAAAATTTTGGGAAATGTGATAGATATACGCACAACGGGTGCAGTCTCTGGTCCCTTGGATGTGTCCCTCAAAATGTAGCAAGTAAAATAAAATTACTACTGTAAGGTGAAAAGTCACGGATTACTGGTACCAGGAAGAACGTGAAAGCCTAGCACACTACTTAAAGTCCCAGTCCTGATTTTGCCAAAATGGGGCACTTCGTTGGCGGCCAGACCTCCTGGGAGGGGCGACAGCAGCAGACTCAGGTGGAGCGCCTGAAAGAACCGAGCAGTCTGGAGAAGAGGCTGGAGTACAGGTTGGTGGAACAATGGCTGCAGGTACAGGAGGAGGCTCCTGAACAGTGACAGAGTCGTGCACAGGGTGCGAAACGGTGGGTTGTTCATAGGTGGGAGGCTGAGGAACCACTAGAGAAGGTGCAGGGGCAGTGGAGTGTCCTGGTGGTGGAATAATAGGGTCGGCGTCATCATCAGAGTCAAAAGGGGAGGGCTTGTGAAGGCCACCAATGGGGCCCTGCGGGGACTGGGCCAAAACTGTCGTAGCCACCGGATAACATTCAGACATAGGTACAAGGTAGCGTTTGCTGCGGAACTGGGAGGTGGTGAACTTCCGGAGCTCACAAGAGAGGTCTTCACTAATGTTGACCACGAGGTACTTCTCACGGGCTTTCAATTTGTCTCGGTCACCTTTCAAGAAGACTAAGTCGCCGACAGATACAGCAGTCGAGGGTTGGTTGGTACGGCCACGAGCCTTAGACTTTGCACTGGATGGGTGATTCTGCAGGCGGGAGTAATGCTGACTAAGGATGAGTTGTCTGTCAACTATGGGTAGCTGTTCGCCAGTTAGCTGGTCACGTTGGGTCCAGACCTCTCGAGCCGAAAGGTCATCACGCCGGATGCGGGAGTTTGTGTTTGCCGTTGCTAGCGCCAGAGTGACGTCAGACACAGGTCCTCCCTCAGGGGACAAATTTAGGAGCTCTAAGCCTAGCTCCTCAATGGCACGTTCTGCGACGGGATTCTCTTTGGGATACTTGACCCTACCGATCTCCAAGGTAATTCCGTGGGAGAGGAGGATTGGGTCGATGGCAAGTGCACAAAAACCAGGGGCAGGATCAACACGGACTGTTGCACCGCCATCGTGTAAGGAACGCAGCTGGGAACATAAGACGATGAGGGCGTTGCGGAGATCCTCGTGCTTCTCGCTCTTGATGAGGGTGGTTAAAGTGTACGAGGAGACAGTCTCTCTTAGTACGAGGATTAATTGTCGGTGGCGGTGGGCAACATCAGCAGCGAATGAAACCCCAATGGATCGAGGAGCTTCCTCACTTGACTGGGGCTGGAAGTGTTTGGGGATTGATTTTACAGACTCACAGATATGGCAGGAGGAAGAGACAAGGTCGATGGCTTTGTCAACATCTAGAGCGAAGAAGTATCGGCTGAAGAGACGCTTTGTTTGATACTTTGATGGGTGACTAAACCGGATGTGAAGAGCTGTTAATAGGCCGTCCAAGACGGAGCGAGGGACGACCAGGCGCTCACGAGGGGGTTGGAAGGGTTGATGGTCTCGCACAACGAGAAGGCCGTCAGCAGCGATTACGACATCTTTAAGGTAGCGTTTCACATCAACAATTTTGTTGGCTTTCTTAGAGGGTCTTGTGCCTTGGCTAAGATGAGAGTGTGTTCTCCGGAGGTGAGGGCACTCAAGCTGGGTAGCCTGCCAAGCAGCACGGCTAGTGAAGGGCATCTTGACAGAGCCTTGAAGGACATCACTGACAGAGAGGCTGCGAATGACAGAATATTCGAGTTCAAAGATGAATTTGCAAATTTGGCAACTCGAGTCCAAAAATTCCTTTGGGTTTCGGCTTGCATAATCGGAGAGTAGGTTCTCAACTCTAGCGATATGACGTATGTGGACAGAATAGCGGCTGACTGTTGACAGGAAGGTGGTGACTCTTGAGCTGGCTGAGAATTCTCCTATCTTGAGCTTTTCGTATGCTTGAACGCAGGGTCTGCTGTCAGTGAGTGCCTCGGTGGTGTGAGGGGATTGAATGATATAGGGGGCAAAATGTCTAATGGCCGCGCCAATAGCCAAGGCTTCAATCTCACAAGGCAACCAAGTCACTTGATGCTTACGAAGCTTGGCACTGAAGAATCCAGCTAAGAGCAGCGACCCATTTCGGTGTACATATAGTGTGGCTGCGATGCCTCTATTCTTGACGGAGCCGTCGGTCACTATCCATAAGGCATCTTGAGGCTGGGGGATTGTGATGGTCTGGGTGTCTACCAATGCGCGTTGGGCGGTTCTAAAGGCCAACAGTAAATCGTCGCACCACACAATTCTTTCTCTAGATTCTTTCCCTGCAGATCCGGCAAAGGATCGGAGGCCTTGTACTGTTGAGGGAGGCTCGACCGAGGATAGTGCGGCCAATTTGTGGGGGCTAGCTTGCAGGGTGCCATTAGACCACACCCAGCCAAGCACGATGGCCTTTCTTGGGCAAATGATAGTTTTAACTGCGGACAAACGAAGATTGTTCTTTTGGAGCAGGGCAAGAACTCTTCTCCAATTGTCGAGAACCTCAAAGAGGCTGTTTCCCCCAACATACAGATCGTCGGCAATTTTGGCAACACATCCCTCCTGAATGAGGTCTCCCAGGACTCGGGACATCAGTTCTTCAAGGCAAGTTTCGGACCCAGGTATTCCCACGGCAGAACGAGTATAAACACGGATGCCTTTAAATGGTGTCGCAACACCACAGTATGTCATTGATGAGTTGGCCAGGGGCTGATAGAAAGACTTCTGGAGCGGCCGCTGGCCATCCAGATCGTAGTAACTATTATTTTTTGACCATAAGGCTTTGCGCGAAAAAGGGACCACGAGGTCAACAATATGGCGATTGTAGAATGTTGTTATTATCGAAGGCAATTAAAGTTTTTACAGTTTTGTTCGTACATGGCCTGACCATTTTGGTCTATTCGAGCCGGATAGTAACCAGCCTAGAAATGAGCCATCAAGGACCGTGGCATTTGGTGGAGGAAACTGTTATTTCGCCGCTCCACGGCAATTCTGAAGTCAACCCAGACGACTCGATCAGCCAGGTCGATTCTGGCCATTCAAAAGCTTCGTCATCTTCATCAAGGAGAAGAAGAGAGACCAAAGTAAAGGCAGCCGTGGCAAGCCTTCAAGCGAGACAGCTCGCCGAGCGAGTTAAGAGGGACAATGAAATACGTGAACAATAGTTTCAAGAAGAAATGGCTCAAAGAGAACTCGAATGGAAACTTGAATGTCGAAAACGAGAACTCGACCTGTTACGAAAGAAGAGAGACGATGAAATCGCTATTATTCCTGCCCAAAACCAAGCTGAAGTGGCACAGCTCGAGCATCAAATACTGGATCAACCCAACGAAGGAAAGGTTTATGAAACTGGCAAGGTCAGTACATCTTCGCCATCTTTGAATCGTTATTTAGTGCCCAGTCCTAAGAAATTCGCTGTCGTTAGTTCCTGTACTGAAGTCACACCTGGAATTTCTGATGGATACGTTTTCCAAGAACATAGTCGAAGTGAAGAATATACTCCGTTGTATGCACTGTCTACGCCCTTACCAGTTAAGAACTTAGATTTTAATATACCTCAAACCTGTAGCCTCACCTTTGGCTCAGTTCAGGCACCAGTTGCCACAGCAGGTAAACCAAGTATGTTGACATCAAGTTCTGAAGTGCAGTCACCTCAGCTAGTTTGTACAGTTCTAAAAGTAGTTACTCATTCCAAACCACAGCTGGGTTTGATGTAAAGCCCCCACTATACAGAGATTCATCTTCATTCAGTTATGTAACTGTGCATCAGCCCAAACCCGGGACACTTGAGAGTATGACACCTCCTTCTCTAACAACATCGGTTACCTGGTCAACTCACCGTGGACCTGGCAGAGAAATCCCTACCATAGAGGGTTCCCAAGTGGGGGATAGCAGAGTTACTCAATCATCAACATCAAGTGGGAACTGTTATGACCAAAACCCTCACAAGTTAAACATCTCTGCTCCATTAAACCAGGCCCCTCAGTCATCTTATGTATCACCATGGGAACCATCTACCCGAAGCACATCAACCCCTTACTTTAGTGGAGGTAGCAGAAACAGCCAATGAACTTCAGAGTGAGATGGTACGAGCACATAGACGGACGTAGCGATAGGTCTAACCTGGTAGAGTTTGAAAAGTGGCTCTGTAAGCGAGTAGAAACACTCTTTAACCCTCTGGAAGATTTCATAAGTGAGGAATGGGGCAAGAAACAAAGGTCCACCAAATCAAAGCCAAGTTTCAAGATCAGCTCCCTAATCACTACCACAGAAATCTCTCCTGACACTCCTAGAAGCAGCAATGGCTTGCCTGATCGAGAGCAGAACCCAAATCAATTACCGAACAAGGAGCTGGAGATGAAGCCCCCTAAAACAGCAAAGGCGTGTGTTATTTGCAAGAGCAAACACCCTGTGGCCTACTGCCCTGTCTTTAAGTCTAAGCACCTGCGAGAAAGGCGAAAACTCGCATGGGAACAGGAACTTTGTTTTAACTGCTTGAAAACGAACCATCAAGCCAAGAACTGTTCAAGTACAAAGCGTTGTCTTAAAGAACGGTGCGGGCGTCCTCACCACACCCTTTTACACGAAGATCCTCAATCAGACTTGCAGCCTGGTCTAAGCAACATCCAAAGCAGTTCTTTAATCCAGTCATCAGCATTATCACAAGAAAGTGTTCGCCACTCCGTACCTGTTTCAAGTTCATCGCCAACTCCTTAGAGTAACATCAACCAAGTGTCTGTTCAGCCTCGACGAAAGGTTCTCCTTCAGATGCTGCCGGTCCAGATTCATAGTCAAGGAAACCTAATCAGCACTTATGCTGTCCTCGATCCCGGAATTGACTCCACCCTAATAAGGAAAGAAATTGCAGAGCATTTACAACTAGTTGGTGAATGCTATCAGCTAGACATTAACACAGTTAATGATGTCTCTACTCAGAACTTGAGCAGAGTAAGCTTTGGTCTTTCATCCAAGGGTCAGCCAGACCCAGTTATGGTCCATGGAACCTGGGTCATTGACAAACTTAACATTCCATCTTTCAAATTGTCAAAGAAACGAGCCGCTGAGCAATAGTCTCACTTGTCAAATGTAGATCTTCCCGAGCTCGAAGGCGAGGAAGTGATGATTCTCATTGGTTCTGACATGGCACACTTGTTAATTCACCTTGAAGTCCGACAGGGACGATAAGATGAACCTATCGCCGTTAAGACTCCTCTCGGATGGACCCTGTTCGGAAATGTAAGCCCAGGACACTGTGATTCAATCAATGCGAACCTTCTTACGATGGAGCAAGAGACCATGTTGCAACATCAGGTTGAACGATTTTGGGAAATCGATTCTTATGGGACCAAGCGGGTTCTCTATGAGCCTGCCTTTCTGTCGACGACAAAAGAGCACTGGCTATCCTTGAAAACACCACAGTCAAAGAGGAAGGCCATTACAAAACAGCATTGTTATGGAAAGATGAACCAGATTTGCCGAAAAATCGTGCCATGGCCGTTTCAAGACTTCGCTGTACTGAGAAGAAACTTAAGAAAAATCCAGAACTAGCAGAGAAGTATCAGAACGTCATAAATGACTACACCGCCAAGGGGCATGCCCAAAAGATGACAGAAGAGGAAGCGGAAGCGACGACTCCAAAAACATGGTACCTGCCACACCATGCCGTCCTAAATCCCAACAAGCCTGGAAAGGTCCGTATAGTGTTTGATGCTGCATCTAAGTTTGACGGTGTCTCCTTGAATGAAAAGCTTCTAACTGGCCCTGACCTGCTAAACGATTTAGTAGGAGTCCTAATGAGATTTCGCACTGGAAAGATCGGCATCATGGCAGACATCGAACAAATGTTTCATCAAGTGAGAGTTTGTGAAGCAGACAGAGACTTGTGGAGAGTCCTGTTTTTACAGTTTTGTTCGTACATGGCCTGACCAACTTCAGCAAGTCAGTGATAACGATGTACTTCCACTTCCCTATTTCATGCAGCACGCCGTCGACATTTGGCATTAACGAGGGTTGTGGCTTGCTGTACTGGGCAACTTCGCCGAAGGATGTCACGAGCCTGCTACCACCGTTGGGCTATTTTACGAGAAACGAGGTGTTCAGGTACTCCACATGGACGTTGACTTGCTCAGGCTTGGCAAAGACGCCAGCAGCCTCGAGCTCATCGAACTTGTCTCGTAATTCCTCAAGGGTGTTCCTGTTGTACTGTGGGAGCCTGCCTTTGCGCTGAGGAGGAAGGGTGGGGCCAATGTTGACAACAGCTTCGATTTTGCCGCTAGCGCCATTGTATTTGGAGATGGAAGGATTGAACACGTCATCAAACTCAAGGTTGAGAGCTACGCATTTGTCTCTAGTGTCCTGGTCTAGGCACCCATCAGGATTAAGGATCACACGGGATGAAAACGGCTTGTGGGAGGCTGGGGAGGGAGAGACAGCACGACATGTGGTGGGAGGTGAAGTGGAGGCGGAGGCTTCAACGGGTAGAATGTGCCAAACCTGGCATAGCTGCTCACCGCTCTTAAGAAGGATGGGGGAGTTGGTCGTGTTGGAGACGCGTACGGCATGATCTACATATTGAATTTGATGGGGCGGAGGCCAAGCATCTTCTGGTTTACGTGGCATGTTAGAAGGGCAGTCTAGCCTGGGCTCAAGGGCCCACAAGGTGTCGGAGTCAGCGTCAGAAGGGGTACTGAACTGGACGTACTCCCCTGGCAGAACAACTGTGCGGTTTGGGTTGCGTAGCAGGAAAGATTGTGTGCGCCGCACATTAGGTTGGCGTGTATGCCTGGAGGGTGAGCTGTAGCCTATGATCTCAGTGCCACCTATCTCAATCTGGCGTTTAGGAGGGCGAACGCTGATGTCATTGCGGACCATGAAAGGGTTACCGGCCAGGATATCGACGTCTAGCTGACGAACGACAAGGCCATCTAATTCAAATGTCCACTGTCCGCGGGTTAGGTAGCAGTGGACTTCGCCAATGACATCCATTGGGGTAACACCATAAGCCTGACGAGCCATTTGGGAGGCTGGGGATATGGGGAAACCATACAGCTTGGCGGAGGAAGCGCGGACCATGTTGGAAGTTGCACCGGTGTCCAGGGTCAGCTGCACTGGGTGTTCATGTTAGAAGGTGTTAAGGACAGGTGATTGTACTATGCTCACACGAAGGGCTGCTGGCTCTTTACCCTGGACTGGTGGGACTGCAAGGTTACTGCTCTCATCCAAGGGCTCGCACTCCTCAGCACCGAGGTCGTCGGGGTCATCCATCACCATGCGTGACCGAGCCCATGGTCGACGATCACGGTCAGGCAGGTAATGACAATCCATCAAGTTGTGAGTGTTTTGTGGGCGACCGGCGGTTTTGCAGAGGATGCAGGACAGGAAGGGGCGTCGTCGAGGTTGGCCTTGACCACTATTAAGGTGACGCCTTGGTGCGTTACTGCCAATACACATGGCTTTGGTATCTTCGATGCTACGTAACTCATCGAGGAGAGATCCAAGAGCTTGAGAGATCTCAGGTTTTAGCGAAGCTAGGGTCTTGTTGCGTAACTCAGAACCGTATTTTTCTTCCACTAAAAGGGGTAAGCCTGGATGTATCAACTGAAGCCAAAGAACGACAACAGTGTTCTCTAGTGTGGGGGAGAGGTCTTCATCGGCGGTAACCTGGTCCTCATGGTGTGTTAAGCCGCCATGAACAGAAAGGAGGTTGTCCTCAAAGAAAGCCATAAGACGCTGAAACAGGTCTTCGGGTCTCTCATCTGACTGTAGGTGTATGCTAGCCAAGTCAAGGAAGTGCGCTCCGGTGGACTGGAAACCATTATGTTGACGGATTTTCTGCCATATGTCGTTCAGGGAAGTTGAGTGTTTGACGATAGAATTCCTAGAGATCACAGGACAGAAGTTGGCTATTTGACCGAGTAGTAAGTCCAGATGGGTGTTCTTTTGGGCGGCCGTGAGTCGCTGAGCTTCGGGAACCGTAGTGCCATCGTTGGTAAGGCCCCTACGTGGATTGGCCGCGGTTTGTTTCCGCCAAGTTGCATCAAGGAAGGGAACAAAGTTCTTGTCGAGTGAAAGTACATAGATCAAGTTCTGCCGCCAACTTTCATACGAAGTAATCGTCCCTATTTTTGTTAATTGCCACTGTTTGGGTGCTCGAGGCGAGGCGGCCATTGTGGAAACTTTGCAAGTCGCTCACCTAAAATAACGGCTTTATCACCTTGTTATGGAATAGATGTCGCAGGATCCAAAGTCCACACTTTTGTCAGGAAATTCGAGGCGTGATCCGACCGCTGCCACCACGCCAGTAGAAAAGGAACACTGCGTTAACTCGAAGGTTTAATATGCGACGACAAGAATCAATGGCGAGCACATGGAACAGACAACGTCTCGACGCGCCTGTGCGGCGCTAACAACCGCTGAGGATAATGTCAATAACGTAGCGGCGTAGTTTGCTTGGTTATCACATCCTAAAAGTTGTTCCTGCATTATTACAGTTTCATAAACTGCATCATGAAGCGACATTAAGCAAGTTAAAGTACTTGTGATTGTCATAGAACCTATTAGAAACGAATCATTTGAATTTGTAAGTAGGAGAAATGCAATCGTTCCCGCCGTCCTGAGAGAGAGCGTGACTTCCCTGGGTCACATCGTCGAACTTTAATTAACCATTTCTGAACAGAACACATCAATTCCAGTACGGAAATAGTGAGATATAACATGGGGTGCGTCGGGGTGCGTTTATACCTTGGCCTACTACAAGCATTGTAGA
>JAHPZR010004823.1:0-16683 GCA_019787425.1 Platygyra sinensis
AAACAAAATCATTCCTCATTCATTCCATTTTTTTCATAAGTCAATATCATTATTTTATCTTTCTCCAGCAGGAAATGAGCGAGAATATCTTCATTTGTATGTTTTTTTTTTGAGAAAACAAGGGTATCATGTTACAAACTTTGCGAGGAAAACAAAAGTATCAAGTTACAAATGTTGACGTTGAAAAAATAAAATTATCACGTTTGCTAGTTTAACGTAGTATTAACGAATTTAAAATGAACGAAACTCAACGTAAAACACCAGAGTAAAATTTAAAATCGTCTTGACAAACAGTAATTGTAAGTTATTTTTGAGCTTTGAACTAACAGGTTACATACAGGCAGCGGATGACTCAAAAAGTACTGACAATCCTGCATAATACTCTGCACTATCTGAGATTGTCTCACTAGTTAGCGTACGTAATATTCCCTTCAAATCCAACGCTTCGATAAAGCCAGAAAAATGTATTTCACACACAGTAAAGACAAAATAATCACCCGAACATCTACCTTTACGTTCCTTGTCTACAAGCAGTCCTTGTTGATTCACTGATGACTATAGACACGCAATCAACTGATCAATCTGTAGCACAACAACTGACAACGACTAAACCGTCACGAACTGTTTACTCCCTGTAGCCGATTGCACCATAAGGCGTAAATGTTGCGAAATCTTCGATGACGTAATGGTCTTAATCAGGAACTTTTTCTAAGATATGTCTGCGTATGAACGGTACGAACAATTCGACACCAGGCTATAAACAACAGCTTTCTCTCTTCATAGTCACGATTAAATTAAGTCGGTTTTCTTTACGAGTAAGAAGCTAGCGAAGTAGTCACGCGAGTCACATAATTCAAGAGTTACGCTGTCCACGGCTATTTTTAGTACGGTGGTTATTTCCCTACCAATGACGTAATCCTTGCACGTTCTGACACGTTCTTTTGCTTCGAATCGAACGCTTCGATAAAACCAAAAGAAAATATATTTCACACACATAAAGAACACAATATGTGTAACATTTTCGTGTACTGATGTTTCAAACGTTTTTGGAGAATAAACATTACAGGTTGCGTGATTCAAAGTCCCGACCAAGACTTGGCCGAGCGGAGGTCTGCGTCTGGTCACCGACAAAACTAAAAAAAACAAGAACCGCGGCGCGGTTGTAACCGCGCTTTAAAATCACGGTTACTCACACTGTCCGACTCCGAGCAATGCAAAATACAAAGGAAAAGACGTAAGGGAAGACTAACGTCGTCGCACAATAGATGGTATGCTTATAACTCCGAACTCCGATGAAAGCTTACACCACCAAGTGCATTAGGATGTCTTATTACGGCTAATTTTAGAACCCTTAGGGTTTTCCCCCTGCAAGTTCTGGCAAGTTCTTGTTTACCTTAGCAAAAAGCCCAAGAATTCACTTGAATTGCCTAATCCGACAAGAAATATTCGCAAATGTGCAAATAAATTATTGACCGATACTTGTGGCGGAATAAACTTGCAAAGTAAGCAGGATATTATTTCTCATTTAGCGGAAGTGAAACCTGCAACGTCAGCGCATTATGTGGCTGATGTAATACCTTTTTTAGTGCAGAGTGCACTATTGGGATGGTTTGGGGATTGACTTCGCTAAAGTACTATGGCAAGGCAATAAGGTGTAAACTTTAATGTTTGTTTAATTAATTAACTCCAATTAATTAATATGCCTTGTTTTGAGGAGGTGGGGTAGGTACCTTTAAATGCTATATGTGAAGAGTGATCATCGCAGTAAATTTTCCAATTTAAGCAATTGGAAAGAAGAAGCCTGAAAAAATTAGGGCTTCAACGGGATTCGAACCCGTGACCTCCGCGATACCGGTGCGACGCTCTACCAACTGAGCTATGAAGCCACACGTTGGGAGCGAGGTCAGTTTATTGAGTTCATATTTTTCCCGTGCAGTGCTTCCTTTAAATGCTATGTAAAACGTACTACACTTAGATGACATCGTGGATAACATCACAAAACTGCATATGGTTCCAATATTCTCTTATTATCCTATTAGTACTATTCTCTTAAGAACAAATGCAGTTTACTCGAAGCGCATGCGCAGATTGATTAGCATTGTGTTAAGTATATTTTAGGCAAATTAAGCAATACATTTCATGTACACAATTATACACGAACGTTAAGTGCTTTTCCTTATGTAAGAACACAACATGTAAGACGCATGCGCTCTACCATTGTTCCGTTCTCTAGTTCAGATTCATGTGTGCGATACCACCCTCTCGTCTTAACGGACGATAGCTGTTATAGCTTCAAGTAATATCAGTTCTTCCTTTTAATGCAAAGAACGCTTCTCTGACAGCGTATCTTTTGGAATCATCCCTATCTCGGTTCAAAAACGTCGTGTGCTGTTTTCAAACTATTTCGTGTTTGCTATCCTCTAAGGAGGGAAACGAATAGATCTCCTCACCCGCTTGTTTATTTTATCTCCTATGAAAGAGAACAAGAAGTTCACAAATGTATTCACCCGAAATATTTCGGAGTTAGCGGCATTAAAATTACTAATGTCATGACAAAAGAAACTCCTCAAATATTGCTTTAGACACTGTGGCACTTACGGAAACCGCAAATAAACTTAGTCAGTCTTTGAGCGGACTCATTCACCGACGTAGGATATAATTTCGGTCAACTTAAAACGCTTCTCGGTTGTATTAATCGACATCGAATAACATTGTGTATTTTGAACTGGTTTTTTTGTTACAACGCACGGATGTGTTACCCTTAATAACAACGTGCTATCCCCGAGAGGGCGAGGTGACGAGGGTGAGAGAACACATCCCCGTGGCGGCCCATGATAATCTTTTTCCAATGCTATTTTAAACTTCGCGCCACTATTTTTAGATTCGTCCCCATGGCCGCGCGGCCCATGGTCAGAGGATCAGATGTCATTGTGAAGAAAAGAAACTTGCGAAGACTTTTCTCGCCGTCGCATGATCCAGTGAAATCCTAAATCGAAATTTGAAGATGTGATCGGGTTTAATTTCTCAGTGTGTTTTGTCATCCTGTGAGCAATGAGCGTTCGAGAAAAGTTATCTCAGTTGCTGAGAAGGAAAGGAACTGAAAGCAGCGAGGAATTCTCGAGTAAAGAACAGAGACAACACGAACGCGAAAGCGAAGTTGAGATTTTTTTTGTTCTGAGCTTATGAGCTTTCGCTTTACGGTTTTCTTACAAGCTATAATACGTAGCTTTTACACACATTATTAAACTGCTTTTAGAGTCCGTAACCTTCCAAGAGAATGGAGAAGTTCCAAGCAAACTTCGATTTGTAATTTACCATGTGCGAACCTTTTTGTTTAACAGTAGAGACAAAAAGCAGAAAGTATAACAGCAATGAAATATACATGTATATAAGGGGATCATCGTCTTGGCAGAAGATATTGATCTACAATAATTTATTAAAATACAGGGTTAAATTTATGACGGATTTCTCATCTTTATTCATTAGGTACGTCTGCATCTTGTTCGACTCCAAAATCGCGCCCAATTCTAAACAGGCTGAGAACGTCCTTGACTTCCAAGTTTAAAGGGGCAGAATCAAGTAAGAGTCTGGAATTACAAGACATCGCCAACTTAGAGCGTTTGGAAAACGTTATTGCAGGCTTCGAACTTGGAGTTCACTGTGAGATCGAACAAATAGTTGATCGGAGACCGCTTCTTTCGATCACTCCCTCCAAGCTCAAAAGTTACACCGACTATGCCGGACTATTCCAGCCAGTTAAGCTGCTTTTGCACGCGGATGGTCACTATGATATTCGCGTTAACATTGTCGAAAATGTCGAGACAGGAAAATATGAGATTGATGATTCCGGATTCCTTCGAGATCTGGTCACGAAGATAAGCGCCAAGAGCCCGCTGAGAATTTGTCCGGGCCTTCAAGATTTGAATTATCAGGACCTAGATACAAAGCTCGGATACCAGCCGAAGAAGCTATTTAGCCAGAAATGGCCGTGGCCTGTCAACCGGCATGTAGAATGCCTCATTTGGCATTCTCCAACTAATGCTCGTAAGTCGCGACCTTCCCTCAGCGACTGTTGTGAGCGGTGCAAATTGCTCTCGCGTGACTTAGATAGGATCCTGGAGCGCCGCAAAAAGAATGTCAGCTCGTCAATTCGCCGAAGTGCTAAAAGTAAACACCGAATAGATGTCCTCAGCCCAGCAAGCAGGAAAATCCGCCTTCAAAACATTCGCGGTGAGCGGAAATATTTTAGGAAGATCGCGAGAAAATACTGGGAGAAGACAAAAGTTCGCTTGAACGAAAAAGAAAATCAGGAGCTGTCATGCTTATGAGCGAAATTGAAGCATCTGTTCAGGGAAGAGAAGAGCTAGAGAAGGTGTTCGAAGAGGCGGAAAAATCCAAGAAAGGGAGAGGAAGAACACTGAAGGAAGTTTGGAAGATGGATCGTTTGGAATTTCTGAAGGATCAGAGAAAAAATGGTAATTAATTTTATTTGCTTGTAAATTGTACACTGTAGTAAAATGAGCAGCACTAGAAATTCGAGACAGTTTATAGTCACAGATGTACAGACTCAAAGCGACTAAAACAAAGCGAAATGAATGCAGGAACAAAAATTTAACTTAAAACAGCACAAAAGTAGGAAATACCAAGGTCGTACCGGAACTATCCTGTTACTCATTTCTTTATATGTTTTGTCACGCAACTGTCACATTATATACATGTACATGGTCACTGTGCTTAAAATAAGCACAGTCTCCAGAGGTGAATTCCAGAATCTGAAATTTTAATTGGTCTAAAAAGTTGGACTTAGGGAATGGAAGGGTTGTAACATTTTGTGTAGTGAATGCCCCAGACCATAACAAGGTATTTAATGGGGTATTGAATTAACCCAGGATTAGTGCCTTTTGGGTAATCTCTTTTATTGTGGATTTTAATCATGACCATATGGTCATATGTTAAATAATTTCCCATTGAGAGTAGACTTTCTGTAAACTAGCCAATATGAGTGAGTTGCTGTAGCCCCCGTTTATATTACAGAACTTTATTGGTGCTTTATTGTTTTGGTGTATTTTGATAAGTGTTTTTATAAACTGATTGATAGTAGAGCTATTATATTCACATACAGATAAATGTATAAGTCAAAATAATATCATATCAAAATATTATTGTCCCTTGTGTTGAATCAGCTGTAAGTGTTTTGATAGGCTATTTTGAAAGGTTGTTTTGAAAGTAGGGCTATGATATTCACATCTAGATAACTCATTAAATCATTTAATGTGTATGTCAATTGAATGGTTTCACAAGATTTTTTTATTTTGCCTTGTATTAATCAACTCTAAGTGTTGTCATAGGTTAATTAAGAATAGAGCTATGGTATTCACTACCAAGTCAATGTATAAGTCAGAAATTTTGTGCAATCTGATCATTTTAATAATAAGATTTTTCCTGGTATTAAGCAAGAGTGGATGCTGCAGTGACATTTCCTTGTGACACTAAGTAAAGACATGAACAGTGTTAATTAAACTGCTGATGTCATGATTTCACGAATCAACAGATTATCTTACATGTCAAAATATCAAATATTAATCAAATATCAAAATATTATTGTCCCTTGTGTTGAATCAGCTGTAGGTGTTTTGATAGGCTATTTTGAAAGGTTGTTTTGAAAGTAGGGCTATGATATTCACATCTAGATAACTCATTAAATCAATTAATGTGTATGTCAATTGAATGGTTTCACAAGATTTTTTTATTTTGCCTTGTATTAATCAACTCTAAGTGTTGTCATAGGTTAATTAAGAATAGAGCTATGGTATTCACTACCAAGTCAATGTATAAGTCAGAAATTTTGTGCAATCTGATCATTCTAATAATAAGATTTTTCCTGGTATTAAGCAAGAGTGGATGCTGCAGTGACATTTTCTTGTGACACTAAGTAAAGACATGAACAGTGTTAATTAAACTGCTGGTGTCATGATTTCACGAATCAACAGATTATCCTACATGTATTTGAAATGCTATTTATGATGCACTCTATTTTCTTTTACTTGTCATGACATATCCTTTCAACTTATCTCGTAGACTACTGTCAGCATCACACACCTTCTTGTCAGTTTCTAGATCTTGTTCTCTCAAGCCTTGCATAAAGGATTTCACACGTGTCCGGCACAGCTTTTTTAAAAGTTCTTGATACACTGCTCGAACGATGGCCTGGTCGTAACCAGAAACCCCAATGGATTTCAGTGAGCTGACAAAACTGTCAAACAGTTCTTCGCTACCATAAACACTGGCGAAAACGGTGTTCAAAAAGGAAGATGGATTTCGTCTGAAAAACCGGCTAACAGTAAACTTTCGAGTGTGATTATCTGCCTTGCGAACAAATTCGATCATTTCGTCCTTCATAAAATGCAGTCCACCTTCATTTAAGTGCACACTAATTTCTCGTGGCAAGTTTTTCATAGTGTCTCGTCTCATTTTCTGAATAATTTCAAGCTCCTTCTTTAAATTTTCTCTGTGTGCATCTGTTACTCTCATGGTTCCCTTTTTGTGATTAACAGTATTTCTTCGCACCTTTTCCATTCGGTAAATTGCAGCTCCACCGAATCTGTGTAGGATAACATCGTTCTCAGCGCATAACTGCGTTTCTGGTGTTGAACTGTTCGATGCAATTTTACTGTGACTGTGAATGTGAGCAAAATCGTACACAGCTTCAGTTATAGAAGCCAAGACGGAGATCTGGTCGCCTCTAGAAACTTCGCTACAATCATTGCGATCACAACAATTCCTGACAACGCCACTCCATATCTCGTTTTTTAAAAATGAAGGCAGCTTTTGTAACCAGCAATGAGAAAGAGAAGCCTTTCTCTCAGCTTTAGAAACCTTTTTGGCGAATGCAATGCGCATGGTTTCCATGAAAGACTCGTTCACCTCGGCTAAAAATTCTGGAAGCTCGCGGATCACGGCGTTTCTTAACATTCCTCGCGTAGTGAAGAAGTTAATATCTCCAGCATTTTCTAGCCTTTCTTTAGTAAAAGCGGCCAATTCCTCCTTTTTCTCTCCCAGTTCAAAACACAAGTCTTCCAACTCCTCATTAGTCATGGTGTTGCTTTCTTTTTTCTTTTTGCGTCCACGAGGTTTTGCAGCATTTTGTTTATTCGAGGTACTCTCTGATGTTCCTCCGTTCGCTTTTTTGCCGGGCTTTGTTTTGGCTGCGCTTCTCTTTTTCGACTTCGATGCCGTTTTCTCTTCGTCCCTTTCGTCGTCTTCGTCAACAGAGGCAAAGCTTTCACTTGAGCTCGCGCTCGCACTCGCGCTTTCCTCGCTCTCGTTTTCGAAGCTCGAAATTTCAGCGTCTTCCTCAAAAGAGCTCGCATCCCTACTTTCTACTGATTCGACATCACTTTCATCGGATTCAGCTATGTACAGCATGGACCAGTTTTCTCTACGTGGACGGGAACTTTTTCCACTCTTTTCAAAATCAAAGTTTTCAGATTCATCGACAAACTTGATGTCTACTGCAGACGCCATTTTCTCAAAGCAGAACAGCAAAGCGGTCAATTACGTCATCACGTCATTACAACTGACCAATCAGGCGTCTTTCCTAAAATAGCCTCGCAGAGCTAAAATTAGATTGAAAAAGATTATCATGGGAAGAGGCCCATGTATGGGGGATGTGTTCTCTCACCTCATAGTCTCTTGTAATTGTTTATCGATGAAATGAAAATTTGCCTCTTGAATGAAACAAAATCATTCCTCTTCCATTTTTTTTCATAAGTCAATAACATTATTTCATCTTTCTCTAGCAGGAAATGAGCGAGAATATCTTCATTTGTATGTTTTTTTTGAGAAAACAAGGGTATCATGTTACAAACTTTGCGAGGAAAACAAAAGTATCAAGTTACAAATGTTGACGTTGAAAAAATAAAATTATCACGTTTGCTAGTTTAACGTATTAATGAATTTAAAATGAACGAAATTCAACGTAAAACACCAGAGTAAAATTTAAAATCGTCTTTACAAACAGTAATTGTAAGTTATTTTTGAGCTTTGAACTAACAGGTTACATATAGGCAGCGGATGACTCAAAAAGTACTGACAATCCTGCAAAATACTCTGTACTATCTGAGATTGTCTCACTAGTTAGCGTACGTAATATTAACTTCAAATCCAACGCTTCGATAAAGCCGGAAAAATGTATTTTACACACAGTAAAGACAAAATAATCACCCGAACATCTACCTTCACGTTTCTTGTCTGCAAGCAGTCCTTGTTGATTCACTGGTGACTATAGACACGCAATCAACTGATCAATCTGTAGCACAACAACTGACAACGACTAAACCGTCACGAACCGTTTACTCCCTGTAGCCGATTGCACCATCAGGCGTAAATGCTGCGAAATCTTCGATGACGTAATGGTCTTAATCAGGAACTATTTCTAAGATATGTCTGCGTATGAACGGCACGAACAATTCGACACCAAGGCTATAAACAAAAGCTTTTTCTCTTCATAGTCGCGATTAAATTATGTCGGTTTTCTTTACGAGTAAGAAGCTAGCGAAGTAGTCACGCGAGTCACATAATTCAAGAGTTACGCTGTCCACGGCTATTTTTAGTACGGTGGTTATTTCCGTACCAATGACGTAATCCTTGCACGTTCTGACACGTTCTTTTGCTTCGGATCGAACGCTTCGATAAAACCAAAAAAATATATTTCACACACAATAAAGGACACAATACGTGTAACATTTTCGTGTACTGATGTTCAGTCAAACGTTTTTGGAGAATAAACATTACAGGTTGCGTGATTCAAAGTCCCGACCGAGACTTGGCCGAGCAGAGGTCTGCGTCTGGTCACCGACAAAACTAAAAAAAATAAACCGAAGGTAAAACATTAACCGCGCACGCCTACGGCTGCGCGGTTAATAAACCGAAGGTAAAACATTAACCGCGCACGCCTACGGCTGCGCGGTTAAAAAAAATAATAAATGCCGTGTAAAACTAGAACCGCGCCTCGGCCCCAGGCCGCGCGGTTAAAAAAAAAATAATAAATGCCGTGTAAAACTAGAACCGCGCCTCGGCCCAGGCCGCGCGGTTAAAAAAAAAAATAAACCGAGGCAAAGCAGAAACGCCCAGCCTTCGGACTGCGCGGTTTAAAAAAATAAAATAAAACCGAAGGCAAAGCAAGAAACCGCCCAGCCTTCGGCTGCGCGGTTTAATTATTACACGAACAGCAAGTGTTACGGACGCACACGTATGCACGATAACATGGTGCCTTGAGCTCTATGAGCACTAGGCACAAAAACTATTGTTTGTGGTTGAAAAAAGATCACGCGTAAATTACATATTGATGAAGCGTATCAATTGGCCCTTTGTGTTTCTCTCGCCTCAAATTTATTCCCTTCATCTGGTCTCCTTCCAGATCTAATTAAATTCATATGACAGTAAAACAGATTACAACACCCTGACCAGCTCACTTGGGGTTAGGTATGTTAGAAATGCTAGGAAATTTTCCTAGCATTCCTTTGTGGTACTTCCAGTTTTCGCCGTTTGCGTCCCCCTCATGATTGTAAATAGAAACATCCCATTCACTTTGGATTTAAGATTAAAACAAAACTGCCTGAAATTTTAATAATATTGAAGGAAATACTTTTCTTTCTATAGATTTCCCATTTACCAGCAAGCTAAATTTGAAATTATAACCAACTTCAGTGACTAGGTGTCAATTTTGGACTGACTGGTGGATATGGCCGAACTCTCATTTAATGATTTCATTTTGAGACAGACAGTTGTTATTCTTTGAAATTACATCATGTACAAGGTAATTTAAAACACTGTTCCAGTTCCAATCAAAATTAATTATTATCCATCCCAAAATTTATAAACAGTCTATGTAAACAACCTGTTAGTTGATTTTTGTATTTCTTTTTCATTTCAAGCAGTCTGGGCTCAAGCCCTGGCTGGAAACATTGTACTGTGTTCTTCGGCGAGACACTTAACTCTTACAGTGCCTCATGCAGTATCCAATCAGGTACTGGCAAATTAAATGTTTGGGGGTAACCCTGCGATAGACTAGCATCCCATCCAGGGGGTAGTAGGAATACTCCTAGTCGCTTCATGCTACAGAAACTGGAATAAGCGCTGGTCTGATGGACTGCTTGGCACATATGCAGACTTTACTTCCACTTCTGAGTTGCTGTTTGCTTCTTTGTCAGAACGAGTGCCTGTGCAAAACGTTTCACATGAAAATGACTTGATTTCATGCGAAAGAACGAACAGATGATATACATTTTCATACCAATAGTTTCGCACAAAGACTCGTTTTGCCACAGACGGGCAAAACTAAACTTGGGATTAGGGTATTCAACTGGTACTTGCTTCCTCTGACTACTCAACTAGGTTTATACTTTCTATAGTTTTTTGATTATAAATGTTTTTTACACTAAGCTTTTTTTGAGGGAGAGCACAAGTTTATAAGAAAAAGAAAGTTTGATTAATTAGGGGTGGCGAATGGTAAAATCCGAGACTCGCCGAGACGCCGAGACCCTTGTATGAAAATTCGAGACCGAGACTCGAAAGTTTTAACAAAGTCCGAGCCCGAAACTCTGTATGAAGAAAACCGAGCCCGAGACTTCATTTTGCGAAAATCCGAGCCGGTTTCGAAAACTGTTCGCAGCGAGACATGAGCTACACGATATTCTAAGATAAATATATATAAGATCGATAAGTCAAGAGTTCCAAAATGTTACGCCATGACGACTAATCTTCGACTTAACAACCCGACTTGTCGTGCCTTCATATTCAAAAGACTGCTATCGTACGTTTTTAATCAAATAAACAACTTTATCATGGTTTTGATCGAAATAGTTTGGTCAAAAAAAATCTCTACTCTGAGACCTCGCGGCCAAAAATTCGAGAGTCCGAGACGCAAAGAAACACACGAAAGCGAGATTTCGAGACTCATTCAAAACGCCTCCGAGATTTCGAGATTGGAACAAAAATTCCCGAGACCCTGAATTTTCCGGGTACCATTCGCCACCCCTTTAATTGTCTGTGTGCCCCATATTCATGCCACAGCCCCTAAACTATGAAATATATGGTTAGATTTCAAATATCATTGGCTTCTCTGGTGAATATACTACATGGGAAAAAGTTAAATCCACCTGCCAAATTTTTGTCCGCGCTACGACAGCATTTGATCATTTTTGTAAACAATCAATCATCGCTGTCATCATACAGATCTGTTACAAAAAACGTGTCTGTGACATCGTCGTCAGAAAGCTTCTCGCTACAGTAATATGCCTTGGACTCATCAAGCGATTCAAAATCCAGATATGGAGTGTCCTCCTGTAACATTTCTTCGAGTGATTTCGTCACACTTTCAAACGTCGGTCTTTCGCTGGGCTCCTCTTTCCAACAACTTTGCACCAGCTGATAACTGAAAAAGTAACGGTTACTGGATTAAAATACGTTCTTAATTAAGGCGTTCCTAACGTTTCCGATACTCGCATTTTCTTTTGGAACGGTGCCCCCAAAATAGCTACCGTGAATGATTGGTGAATCATGAGTTTAGACTCGATTATTTGTCTATGAGCTGAAGCCTACAAGGATGTTGTCATTGACTTGAGGTAATGTATGAAGAAATTAAGAGCAGATGGGGATTTAACGAGGTATTAACTGCAGAGTACAACTGATCTCAGACTTATAACAACGAAAATGGGGAAGATCCAATTCGTCAGTAAACACTACACTGCCGTACCTCATATCCGTCACAACATTTTCTAGGGACCAGCAAACTTTTCTATTTCCTGTTGCCAGGAAAATGAGTGTGTCTTAATTCGCATTGAAATGTTCTATAATACCTAGAATACATTCCCTCCCCTACCCCGCCGCAAACGAGTTTCCTTGATCTGGACGTGCAAAACAGGAACGGAAGTAAAAAGCCGGGTATCTCAAAACTACTTTTTGTTTAATTTGCTCCGCGAAAGAAGATTTTCCGAGACAAAATTTGTATTTAAACAGAAGTGGGGAGACAGGAAATCAATGCTGCTCAACATGTTTGGTCAAAGTGTTTCTTCGTTTGCGGCGATCTTTCCAAAACCAACATAAGAGAGAGCTCGTTAAACTAATAGTTTGACTTACAGTTTATCAGAGCACGTGTCTGGTTTCTCCATGCGATATCCCGTTTTGAGAAGGTTGTAAAGCTCCTTGTTGTTTATTCCAGGATAAGGATTTCCTCCTAGAACAACAACAACAATTACAAGTTTGACTGTGCATGTGGATATTTGCACACCGAGGAGGACTCTCTTATCAAAAAAGACGGGGATAGTCGTCGTAAATTTTGAGAAAGAGCCCCTAAGAGATACCAGCCATGTAGGTTGATAATTAGAGCAGGAAAGCCGACGTTGATGTAAATGTTGATTTCACTGATGAGTGTTTATCGTGTCAAATTGATAGATTTAACCGGGAGGGAAAATTGAGTCGAAAAGAGATCCCCAGGTCTATAGACCAGCATAGCTGGTACCCAGCTAAACACGCAAAAGAGACGAGTAAGCATGTTTGTAGTCACCTTTATTTACATACTGTTGTAATTCTCTTTTGTAACAACGAATAGTTTTCGGACTGAAGGTAAATATTCTTAGTTCGTTTTGAGCCTAAGTTGTTCTTCAGTTTTGATCTCCAATTGCCAAATGTTTTCAGTAGGTTTGTTATAACTTCCAGTAGCCCTCTTAGCGGCGGGTGTTCTTATACCTTCTTAAAATCTGAGTAAATCTCAGCCTTGAGCGTTCTTATGAAAAAGGTTCAGTATTCAGTGACGTTTTGTATAAATGATACATGTACAGGCCAAATATATGCCATTCGCTCATTGACAGTTCGTCGTGTTTTAACAAAAGAAACCGTAAGCCTTAACGGTCGTTGGTTGTTGATAAATTTCATCTAGTCCGTATCTGTGCGGGAAAATTAATCAGGAGAAAATAAAATGTGTCCTTACCCATTGTACAGAGTTCCCAGAGAAGAATTCCAAAAGACCACCTGAGAAAATATGCCAAAAAGTCGAGTAAATGTTATCATTATTTCGGCAGTTATTACTGAAGTACACCGGAACATTTCGACTGCGATCTACATCTTGAGTGTCTGTATCAGTAAAGTAAATGCTAAACGCCTCTGTTCTGAAGCTAAATGCTCAGAATAGGTAAATAAAAAGTCTACATGAAAATAAAAAAATAAATAGTCTACACGTATACTTCATGATCGTCGAGAACGGGATATGGAATGAGCTGGAGGGAGAGACTGGGAAGCCAAGCACGATTTCTTTAAAGGCGAAAGCAGGAGAGAAAAGTGTAACTTTCGAAATTATTTCTCTGAAAGGGAGGAAACAGGGTGCGAAAACTCAGCTCTGTAGTCCACTCAATGGCTAAGAATTGAAAAGGAAAAGAGAGTAGCCTTGCAGCACACTTCTCACTGACTTAAACAAAGAAAATCATGACCATGACGAAATTTAAATATCGATCTGATCTTTATTAACATGGATTTTTATGATTTGATTTCTCCATTTTCTTCGTAGTTTTAGTGTCGATTAAGAAGATAAATCAAACACTCAAGACAGTGTTTGACCACATTTTCAAACACATCACATCACATCACCTCACCTCACGCCACGCCACGCCACTCCACGCCACGCCACGCCACTCCACATCACATCACATCATCACATCACATCACAGTTTGTCAAAAATACTCCACTAGCGTCGTATTTTCAAATCCGCTCTTTTCGGTGTTTGGTAATGTGGTGAAATACGGTCTTGTGTGTTTGGTATATTACGTATCATACTTACACATCACTTTTGGTGGTGTATTCACTGTTATAGAGTGCTTCAGGCGCCATCCATTTCACTGGCAGCTTTTTCCCTCTCTTTAGTTTGTAAACGCTTTCTTGGGTTTGTCGCATCAATCCAAAATCCGAGATTTTTACAACTTTGTCCTCGTCAAGAAGAACATTACGAGCCGCCAAATCTCGATGAAGGAATCCGTTACTTGATAAGAAATCCTACGTCAGTTTGTTTAAAGGAAGGAGACGGAGAAATATGCAGCGAGATCAGTACTAGTTAAACATACAGGCTACTTGTGTGTTTAAGCTTACAGTCAAGCCAAGTCAGTGAAGCCTACCATCAAGATTACATTAATGAGTTGATTATTTAAATATTGTTCCCTATAGTAGTTTCAAGAATACAATTATGACGTGATGATTTGAATATTAAACCCACTATTCATTCTAAGGATGCGATCAACTGGTTCAAATTTCAAATAATCAATTCATTAATGTAATCTTGAGGTGAAGGCTTCCCGCGTTCTGCCTGTAAGAGTTTTTTTTCTAAAGAGTAAAAACTCTAACTAGTCAAGGTTTAATTGCTTCGAAGTTCGCATGAAATATTAGAAGGGTTTTATTGATAAGGATGGTCAGAGGAGGTAGAAAATATCTATGAATCTCTACATAAGAGTATTATGAAAACAACCGTTTTCTTTAGCTGATTGCTGTACTACTACGTTGGCTAGAGAGAAAGGAGACCCTCTCCTTACAGAGAGAAGGGCTGGCTTGTTAAGGTGGCTCCCTATAGTTTTTTGACCGCGCGCGAGCTGATTTCGAAAATCTCGCGATGGCGCGAGCTTTCAAATTCTACGCCAAAGTCGCGCGCAGAATCACGCAGTAAAATACCGACAAACATGGCGTCCACCTTTTTAAAATTTGTTTATCGAAAGTGTTGCGTGGGTCTGCTCTGGCTTCAAAACATTTATCGACTGAATAGAAGACCCTACCTTTCCATGCGTGATTTAAAAGAGAAATGTACGAGGTATGCAGGAGTTCCAACTAATGAAGCTCATTTGTTCGATCGCCACGATCATCGGGCGGGGCAAAACAAGGTAGTATATTGCCACACATATTTGCAGTCCTTGGCGTTCTTTGTGGAGCAGACACAAAAGCCGAGATACGACTCAGGATGTGACTTCCCCAAAGGTTTAGTCGTCTGCCGAGCTCGCGGAGCACGAACTGACGCTTCGAAAGTAGAAAATAACAAAACACAGCAAACAACAATTGAATTTTACCAGCCGTCATTGCTCATTTACAAGATGCTACATCCGATCTATAGGGTAAGAATTCCTTATTCGAAAGTTTCATCTCCAAAAATGTGTCGCAATATTGACAAAAGCAGCTTTAAGGTGGGACATCCGAGATTAACACGATTCTTCCCACTCTCAAACGCGCCAATGACGCCAGAGGGTCATTAATAAGCATGCGCGCGTGGTCGTCTCGAAATTGTATGACGTCACAAACATGCAAATGAAGAAAACACGCGCTCACTTTTCTCGTGTTTCCTTCGGTGAAATTTTGTGAAAGGTTGTATACGTCATGATATAGATGCCTACTTCAACATATAAAATTTTTTGACAAAATTTTATCAAAGGATTTCTTTTTTTTTAAACAAAAATATAAAATTGCACGATTTTTAAAAATCCTTTGGATAAATTTTTCATTTTTTCAAATTAAAGTATTGTCCGAAATCGTTTTCATAGCGGAGCTCCGGCGGCCTGAAGGTCCCCCAAGCGGAGCTCCATACCCATATAGGAAGGAAAAGGAAACCCATGAGTTGATTTTCTCATGGTTATCATGGCTAGCGGTATTGCTCGTGGGCGCGTGCGCACGACGACGATGACGACGACGACGACGGAGTCGCGCAACATGGCGGCCATACTCCAAATAATAGGTTTACAGAGATATAAAGCCTTGATTTACCGTGTACTTCTTTGATATTGGACATCCATATGATCAATTGACACCTGTCAAAACAAGGTATCCGCTGACCAGTATCACGTGATCATATCGCGGGCTCAAGTATACAACTCGTCGAGGTCTCGTGTTTTTTTTTATGTTGACCGCTGACCAAATGCTGGTTTGTTGATTGGATCGCGGGCTCAAGTCGTGTTAACTTGTTGGAAACAAGACAGGATTGTTTGGAAGCCGGTTAACGCAAGCCCGAGATTAAGATTTATTCAAATTATAACTTTTTCCTCTATACAAATGTTTTTTTTTGCGATTATGAAACTCAATACGGAAAGTCAAACAATAAACAGAAAACCTCACCGCAAAGTTACAAAACTCAAATCAAAATTCTTCCTTTTTCTGGGTTAGCTTAATCGGGCACTGAACGACCCGGCCAAGGAGCTACGCTTTTAGGCTGGCCTAAATCTATATATTAAGACTGCCGAGTTTCAAGGTGTTTTGCTGAGGCTAACTCTAGAAAATGAAGCAAATAGGTGGAAAATAGTAAAAAATTGGTTATCTTTACGATTGTTTGTTGTCATGGCAACAGTCTGCAATATACTCATATGAACGAAAACGAAATCCCGGGTGTGTGGCTAATCTTCACTGTGAATGCCAGGAGCTTAAACCCAAAGTTGAAACAAATAGTTCACTTTTTAGTTCTTCACTTTTTCTTCAGGTGTAGGTACTGTTAATACCGTACTGCGGGCGCTGTCATGGCTGCCACGAGTTTAAGTCGCTCGCTAGTTTTCGTAAGTTTTATCTTCTACGTCCTGCAATTTGCGTTTTTATTTAGTTCTTTTATGGAGCATTCAATTAGTCCGAAGCACCGGATTATAATTTTTAGAAGACATACGATCTGTGGCCTC